>NMUG010005051.1:0-13400 GCA_002855965.1 Monotropa hypopitys | reverse complement strand
GCCGGTACACCGCCCGGCATGCCGGCCGGCATGTCGGTTGATACAATTTTTTTGATTTTTCGTGGCAAGCCAAACCTACTGTCCAAAACATCCATAATCGGTACAATAACCGGTACCAAAACTGGTGTACCTCCCGGCATGCCGGCCGGCATGCCGATTAGTTATAATTTTCGTTATTTAGTAACTAAGGGTTTACTGGGCAAAATAACTAAGGCCGGTACAAGGCCGGCATGCCGCCCGGTGTACCGCCCGGTATACCGGTGTGCATACCGGTCAGTACAGAATACAGCAGATCGAAAATCTGCTTAATCCAACTTTGGGTTTTCTAAATTTTTTTTCCTCTAATCTCGATTTTTGGCTTCCAAAATACCAAAACAAATCCACCAACATGTATTACTAGATCCCCCTTGAATCATACTTGAGTTTGGGTTTTAAAAACAAGGTTTAAATCACTCAAATCATTTTTTTTACAAAAGGGGATCTACTAATCTGCCCTTAATCGAGATTAGTAGAAAAACACTAATCTGGCCTTAATCAGTATGAATTTTGGAAAACTAAAAACATAGATTTTTACCTTTGGATGTTGGCTACAACCTTTGTGAAGGATTGAACTCCAAAGAACTTGATTAAACACCTTGATTTTGGGAATCCTCTCAAGCACTCCTCTTAATCTCCCCTAATCACCTTACAATGGCCTCCAAGTATAGAACAAGAACCCTAATGGGAGTATAAAGCCTATTTATACTCCCTTAATCAGATTTTGCTCCTTTCTACCCGATTGCCCTTAATGATATAGGGTATTCACCCTTACTTGCCACTCTCCTACTTATATACATATGTATTATAATTAAGGGTATTTTACATTATGTATATAAATCCCACAATTTCTTTTTTCTTCCAATATTATTTTTAACCACTTAAAAATATATTTTTCTCCTTCCCTATTTTTAACAAAAATAAGTTAATTTTATTTTTAAATATTAAAATTTAGGTATGGGTATTACACTGAAGCACTTGCTCCCTAGAATCAAGGACACGAATCGGCTTCTCTTCGTACGACACATCGGCTTCAAGCTCCACATTCGACCAATCAATCACATGAGATGGATCCGGCTCATACTTCTGCAACATGGATACGTGAAAGACATCGTGCACATTTGAGATGTTCGATGGCAACGCCAAGCGATACGCAACCTCTCCAATCTTCTCGATGATATCGAAGGGACCAATGAAACGCGGAGTAAGCTTTCCTTTCCTTCCAAAGCGAGAAATACCGCGGAAAGGATATACTTTGAGAAACACGAGATCTCCAACTTCAAACGATAAAGGGACACAATGTCTATCGGCATAACTCTTGTAACGGCTTTGAGCGGTAAGCAACCTTTGACGAATCGACTTGATTTGTTTGGTGATTTGTTGCATCATCTTCGACCCAATAACGACCGACTCTCCCACATCAATCCAACAAATGGGCAATCTACATGGCTTACCATACAAAGCTTCGAACGGAGCCATACCAATGCTAGAGTGATAACTGTTGTTGTAGGCGAACTCTATCAATGGAAAATGGCCAACCCAACTCCCACGGAAATCCAACATGCATGCTCGCAACATATCTTCAAGAATTTGAATCGTGCACTCCGACTAGCCGTCGGTCTGTGGATGAAAGGTTGTTCTAAACAAAAGCTTCGAACTAAGAGAAGCCTGTAAACTACGCCAAAATCGGGATGTGAATCGCGGATCTCTATCGGACACGATAGATGAAGAAACTCCATGTAACCGAATAATCTCCCGAACGTACAATCGGCTCAACGAATCAACAGATTGGGCAACTCGAACCGGCAAAAAGTGAACGGTCTTCGTCAAACGATCAACAATGATCTAAATTGCATCATAATTACCCAATGAATTTGGCAAACTCGTAGCCAAATTCATCGTAACTTGTTCCCACTTCCATTCGGCAATAGGTAATAATTGTAGCAAACCGGCAGGACATTGATGTTTGGCCTTGACTTGTCAGATTTTCAAACCAAATTTTTTTTTGAAATCATTTGATAAATGGGGAAACAAGCATGGATCATCACAATTTAGAATAAGTCTAAGTACCAAAACAACCCATTCCAAACATATGTAAAACCCGAGAGTGAATGCAGAAATAAATGTAAAGTCCAACACATAGAAGTAGGGAGAGAGAGAAGTCAAGTTATTACAAAACCACTACTTCTATTACAACCCCAAGGGGCTAACTCAAAGAAAGAAAAATGCAAGAATCTTCCAAAATGACATCAAATCTCCCAAAAATTCATGGAGCTTCAAGATCTTCCAAAATTGATTTATTTCCTACAGAACCTTTAAAAAAAAGGACGAGTCATGCCAAAGTAGAAAATATCTATAGCAAACTATGTAAATAATTGGCGTAACCAGTGTGTAATATGAACAGAGTATATCAAGCATGAATGAGTTAGATGATGCATGGCATTTGATCCCACTATACGTATGCTTCTAATGTAACCAATGCAAACAAGAGTAGAGAGGAAAGAGGGTAGCATCTACAAGTACCCTACTATACGACTTATTATTGTTTCTCGTTTATACAAGTGCCAAGTATGAGTGTGAGTTCCTCCTCTTTATTTACCATAGTAAATAGTTTCCGGAATTCCATCTTAAGTCTATCCCGTTCAAGTTTCATTGTATGGATGAGTGTTGGAGTCCCATCATAAGTCCACTCCATGTGGTATTCAACTGTATCGTAAGTGTCCCTTGGAACCTCATCACAAGTCCATTCCAAGTGTGTCAAGTAACCTCGATAGAGGGAAGAGAGTAGTAGTTGGCCGACTAACTACCCAATTCCTACCTAGCTTTCCCCAAGAACGTTGGGAGGGCTTCCAGTTACCCCCATTGTGCACAATGTCGCGGATGGAGCGACCATCCCGGGAATCCCATCATAAGTCCATTTCCGTATCCAAATCAAGTACTCTATCGGAAAATCCCTAGCCACGGCTAGTAAGTCGTATCGTCGCGTCGTTCATAGCGTCATTGTGAATTCATTTCGTTGTTTCATAATCCTAGCCAAAGCTAGTAGGTGTGTCACAAGTCTTGATATTCATTTTCATCCCTAGCCTCAGCTAGTCAATTCCCAATAGATCACATTCTCTCAATTTTGCCTCATGCATAGCTATAGGTTCAATTCTACCCATTAGTGTTCTCGTGCATTTAATTTCATAAAAGGAAGTTCAATTTAATAATTCCATGACCTTAGAGTCAAAACCCCCAGTTTTCCAAAAATTGTGAATTCATAAATTAGGGCTTTTTGCATACTAACCCATGACACCAAATTGAACATACACATGACAAGCCAAGACCCTAGGGAGTTCAACCCACCCTTCAATTTCAAGATTTGATTACAAACCCTAGGTCTAGAAAATCCATGAACTACTACTACGAAATTTACGATAATACATTCAAGATTTAGGGAAAAGAGAGAAGAGCACAACTAAGTACATAGTGAGCCATAGAGAAATCCTATCTTGAACTAGTTTGGAGAAACCCTACAAACTCAGATTCGGTGAATGGTGCAACTATGTGGCTTATTGGAAAGCCCTTGAGGTGTAGAACAATCTTCCTCTTTGAGATTTCTTCAAAAAACCCTTGGAAGGCACTTGATTTTCAGAGAGAAGGGAGAGGATTTGAATGAGAGAGTGTGTGGACGGAAGAGAGAGAAAAGATGGGTTGCAAAATGCCCTAGAATGACCAAGGATAAGTATATATACTCAAGGGGTCAAAATACATCATTGCCCTTCACTTAAAACCCGACAAGCCTTGAATTTCCGGTAGAAGAGGGCTGTATTTCCGGAAATTGGAAGTGCTGTTCCTTGACAGATTTTCATAGGAACTGATGTCCGATAGAACGGCCATAACTTTTTCGTACGAACTCCGATTGAGGTGATTCAAATTGGGTTGTTTTCACAACTCAATTGTCTACAACTTTCATGAATAAAGAATTTCGATTATCCAAAAGTAGTGGGTCAAATTGGGCTTGCAACATGCTGCACTAAAATCTCAACAGCAAAGAAAATTTTAACTCTTGGACTCCCGCAACCAACTCCCGCAAACGCTCCCCCCTATTCCCGGTAATTGGAGGTTCTGACCTCCCCAAATCCCGCACAGCGCCCCGAATTCCCGTTAAATGAAAGCCCTATTCCCGGTAGTTGGAGAAGAAAGAAAGAAAGTGTAATCTTTTGGGCCTAGATTCTTCATCCGGACTCTGATTGACGCGATTCAAGTTGCGTTGGATTCGTAATTGAATTATCTATGATGATGATGATGAACATATTCAAATTTAGAGGATACCTTGGGTCATAATGTACCTAGAAGGCCCTCCGCATATTGTTGGAATGACCCAAGGCAATGCCAACTCACTGCCGGGAACACTAACCACTCCAACTCAATAAATTCACATCCATTGGACCCCTAACCATCATTGGTTACTATAAAAACTCATTTTCTAAGAATATATAGATTATTTATTAATTATAAAAATACGTTTTCATTTAAAATCTATATTTAAAATTCTAGGTCCTTACATGAGATACCTCGCCATGAACATAGAAACATCTTTCTTCATACCCGGTCACCAAAATTAACGTTTGAGATCATGATACATCTTCGTTCCACTCAGATGAACGGCTAAAGGAGAGTGTAAACTCAAATCCGCGTGAATCATCCACCCTTGGCACGCATCCCCACTAAGAAAATTCGCCTGAAAATCCAATGATTCTGAATCATCGGCTTGCGCTTCAATAACCCACCGCAACAATTCCGAATGAATCGACAAGTTGCATAAGGTAGCTTGCTCTCCAATCTCTTCGGCATGCAAAACAAACGAACCCAAGGACTTTTTGCTTCAGACTCTGGCATGCTTCTGTTTCATGTCCTATCTGGTTGGAATGGTAGGCGCATTGAAGATTGGCCCGAAAATTTGCAGGAAGGGGATTGGGAGGCAAACAAACTGGAATAGGGTTCAGATGCCCGGAGGAGACCAGACGTTGAAAAACTTCAGTCATCGAAATGGCAAATGGGGTGAAAGTTCAATTATTTCTCCAGGGGTATGGAGATGGACTTCTTACAGGGTTGTTTTGTGGTGGAGAAAAAAGTGTTGTTTGGTAAGAGTTATTTGGTGGTCTGTATGGCCTTCGAAGAGGATAATAAGGTGGTGGTGTATATGAATTCTGAAAATTTGGGGAAGGAAAGGGTTGAAATCTTGGTGGAGGAAATTGGTCGTTCTAGTATGATGTGGGTATGATGGCAGAGACTTTTGGTTCTTTGGGCTTTTTTGGTTAAACTGTTTGGCTTGCGAAGAACTTGATTCATTAATCTGGAAGTATGGGTTGAGGATTTTGCCCATACGGATTCCGTCTTCTATCATCTCACATTGTTGAATGATTTCATTAAAAGACCTCCCGATAGAGGTACAAATTTTTTCGTAATAAATTCCCTTGCATGTTTGTATGAACAGATGCACGTATTCTGAGTCGGCTTGTAACGGCCTCAGAATTTGAAATCATTTTTTTGAAGATACTAATTAAATGAAATTAAAGTGCAGAAATGAAATATCTACTACCATTCTACCTATAATACATGAATGGTACAAAGAAACAAATATAATGATGTTGGACTTTATAACATAGTTCGATACACTGAATAAATGGAAATGATGAAATGATAAAGTGATACATATTTCAGCGTAGAAGGGACTTTATAATGATTGTCCATTTCGCTTTTATATTCCCAATAAATAAACAAAAGCAAATAGGACTTTATAAAATAGTCCTTTACAATGTTACAACAATATGAATAAATGACATACAATGAGATGAGAAAGAAAATGATAGCCTATCAACTACTAAGAGTCCTAACTCCAAGTCCGGCAAAGAACTCAAATGAGCTACTCTAATCCAAGCGAGCCACATCCCTATAAAATAGAGGGTCAGGCAAACCATAGCCTGGTAGAGAAAAACTATATCCAAGTATTTCTAAAATTGGGGTGCACGTGTGTGACAAGGCAAGGAATGTAAATATGTATGCATAGTGATCTCATTATATTTTCCAAGGTAAAACATTGTCATTTCATTCTTTGACGAAAGTTCGACGCATGACTTGTTCTAAGGACTCAAAAGTATCGACAAAGGGGTATAGACCCAACATTTTCCAAACGACTCATCTTTGCTAAAATACGAGAGAAATGACCATTTTCACAAAAGACTTGCGTTCTCAAATACAAGGGAATTGGTGTCAATCTACCAAGTCCTATGAATCCCAAACGACTCATTTTCTTTGTTTTCAAAACATTGATTTCTAGTATACCAATTTTCAACAATTTCCAAGGAGATTGGTTTATAACATGCCAATTCCTTAAACTATCAAATCATTTGAGTTATTAGGTTTCGGTCAAGTTCCGAGATAGCAGGGGATCAACCTCTAACCGTATATTTCCTAGTATTTTTCAACTCGTCGGGAGGGGCCAGTCAACCCCCCATTGCGCAATGTCATAAACGTAGAACATTTAGGGATCATAATCCCAGGCATCAAAATCCCATAAAGATTGCCAACCATAATATACTCACATGTTTTAGGGTCTTTAATCCAATGATTATATTTCGTTTACAAATTCCAATAAGAATAGGGCAATTCCTCCTAATCGCACAATAAGACCCAAAACATGAGTGATACCAAAATTTCTTCAATTCATTCAATTGTCGATTCAAACGTGTCATGACACATACTGGACCCACTAATGGGTCATAGGAACCAAAATCAACCATTTTCTCCAAATTAATTCAAAATCGATGCATTAGGGTTTTTCATAAAAATTTGGGGGTTTTCGCAATCGAACGATAAATTGACTAATTAACTCCATAGGGAGTCCAACAAGACCCTAATTGACCATTCCAATTGAAATCAACCAAAATCCCCAATTTAGTCCATAATTGAAAAGTTTGGGTTTTTATAAAATTTGGGGGGTTTTAAAATCGAGCGAGGGATCGATAAGCCAGCTGCTCAGCTGGGCCGTAGCATACCAGCTGAGCTATGCCTTGGCACCTTTGTACAGTTGATGAGCAAGGAGTTCAGTCTCGTAGAGAACGATAATTCCATTAAAGGCATTGAACGAAATACAAAGCAAATGTTCTTTCAAAAGACGGGATTATAAGAGAAATGGTAAAAATTATCAAAATGAAATAACATGTCTTGCCTCTATTTGTAATAGCGTTTGAGGTGCTCTATATTCCAGGGATTCTTCAATTCCTTTCCCCTGAGGGTTGTCAATCGGTAAGCTCCAGCCTTAGAGTTCCTTAGTATCTTGTACGGGCCCTCCCAAGTGGGCTGTAGTTGCTTGACTTTCTTCCCCGTCGGATCAACTTTCCTGAGTACCAGATCTCCGGGCTCGAAGGATCTCGGCCGGACCTTACTGTCGTGATATCTGGCCATTCGTTGTTGGTAGACGGCGTTCCTTGCTGCAGCCATATCCCTCTTCTCTTCTAGCAAATCAAGTTCTATTCTCAGATCTTCCCTGTTTTCGGTGCTGTCTAGTGACGTCGTCCTGTAGTTGAGAAGCTCTACTTCGACGGGAACCACAGCTTCCGTTCCGAAAGATAGTGCATAGGGGGACTCCCCTGTTGATGTTCTTGCCGTGGTGCGGAATGCCCATAGCACAGAATGCAGCTCGTCTGGCCATTCTCCCTTCGCGTTCTTCAGCCTTATCTTCAATCCTTTCTTGATCTCTCTGTTGGTCACCTCGGCCTGCCCGTTTGCCCTTGGATAAGCCTTTGATGTGTAATGCACGTGAATTGCCTTGGCACTGCAAAACTCTTTGAAATCTGCGTTGTCGAACTGTTTCCCGAGATCTACTACCAGAACGCGAGGCAAGCCGAATCTGCATATGATGTTCTGCCACAGGAAAGAGATGGTGACCCGAGCAGTTATAGTCGACAACGCCTTGGCCTCTACCCACTTCGTGAAGTAGTCGATGGCTACCACGGCGTACTGCACCTGGTTCCTTCCTTTAGGTAGCGGCCCGATGAAATCCATCCCCCACTGAGCGAAAGGCCAAGGGCCTCTCATCGGACTCATCTGGGTCGGCATACTATGCGAGATGTTGGCGAATCTCTGACATGGGTCACACTTCCGCACCATCTGCGCATAATTTTTTTGCATGGTCGGCCAGTAATACCCCAGCCTTAGTATTTTGTAGGCCATAGTTCTCCATCCTTGATGCGCTCCACAAATGCCTTCGTGTACTTCCTGCATGACTCTAGAGGATTCCGCGTTCGTCAGGCAGCGAAGGTATGGGAGAGAAAAACTTCTTCTATACAGGACATTTCCCATAAGCACATATTTCGCGGCTCGGATCCGTAGTTTCCTGGCCTCCCCCTATCCTCCGGAACCTGGCCTGTTCTGATGTATGCCGCAATTGAGGCAGCCCATGAGTCCGAGTAGTCAATTACTGAAACGATCTTTCCACGCTCTTCAATGCTCGGTCTGTTCAGCTCCTGTATCAGGATCCCACTCGGGACTGCCTTCCCTTCAGAGGTGGCAATCTTAGATAGGTCGTCTGCTTCTTGGTTCTCTGATCTCGGGATTTGCGAGATGGTGAATTCAGTGAAGTCTTCCTTTAGTGACTTCACCACTTTCACGTATTGCCCAATGTTTTCTTCTTTTGCTTCAAATTCCCCAGTGACTTGCCCGACCACCAACTGGGAGTCGCTCACCACTGCTATACGCTTTACCCCAATAATCCGTGCTATCTGCAGGCCAATTACTAGTGCTTCGTACTCTGCCTGATTGTTGGTGGCTTGAAAGTTGAATTTCAGTGCATATCTGAGCTTCTGTCCTTCTGGTGTTGTAAGGACTATTCCTGCCCCGCTGGCCATCTTGGTGACCGAGCCATCAACACCAAGATGCCATGGTTCTTCTTCTTCCTTCTGCAACTTCTCATCGTGAGGGGTGTAATCGACCAGGAAATCAGCTACAGCTTGTCCCTTCATAGCTGTCCTGGGTCTGTATTCGATGTCGAACTCTCCCAATTCCAGTGCCCATTAGATGAGCCGTCCAGACATGTCGGGGCTGAATAGAGCTCGTCTTAACGGAGTATCCGTTAGTACAATGATGCAGTGGGATTGAAAGTAAGGTCTGAGCCTCCTGGCGGAGGTAACCAGAGTGAATGCCATTTTTTCAATCTTGGGATACCTCGTCTCGGCTCCTTTGAGGGACTTGCTCGTGTAATATACGGGATGTTGAATCCCATCTTGCTCTCGGATCAGTACTGAGCTTACCGCATAGGAAGAGACAACAATGTAGAGGAAGAGGTCTTCCCCATCTCTCGCTGGGCTGAGGAGTGGTGGGGTCCGGAGGTAGAGCTTGAGTTCCATGAACGCTTGTTCGCTTTCCGGCGTCCATTCAAAAGATCTCTTTAAGATTTGGAAAAATGAATTACACTTATCTGTTGCCCTTGAAACAAAGCGGTTGAGCGCTGCTATGCATCCTGTCAGTCTCTGTATCTCCTTGACGGTGGTGGGTGGTTTCATCTCTATAATCGCCTTGATCTTCTCGGGATTTGCCTCAATTCCTCTATGCGACACCATGAATCCCAGGAACTTTCCTGACGCCACTCCGAACGCACATTTCGTGGGGTTCAGCTTCATCTTGTATTTTCTCAGCACTCGGAATGCCTTATCCAGGTCCTGGATATGATCGCTCCGGCGTCTGCTTTTGACCAGCATGTCGTCCACATATACTTCCACGGTTTCGCCTATCAGACTTTCAAACATTTTGTTGACAAGCCTTTGGTAGGTCGCACCTGCGTTCTTCAGACCGAAAGGCATCACCTTATAGCAATAGAGCCCTCTATCGGTAATGAAAGAAGTTTTTTCTTCGTCGTGCTCTTCCATCTTGATTTCGTTGTAGCCGGAAAAAGCGTCCATGAAGCTCAGGACCTCATGACCTGACGTGGAGTCCACCAGTTGGTCGATCCTGGGCAGGGGAAGTTGTCTTTCGGACAGGCCTTGTTCAAGTCTTTATAATCTACACACATTCTTCACTGGCCGGATGGCTTCTTTACCATTACCACGTTAGAGACCCATTTAGAGTAGTGGGCTTCTCTGATAGATCCTGCTTGCAACAGCTTAGCGACCTCATGCGCGGCCGCCGCATTCCTCTCGGGTGCGAACACCCTCTTCTTTTGCCTGACCGGGCGGCATTCAGGATCAACGTTCAGCTGGTGCGTGATTATCCTGGTATCGAGGCCCGGGATGTCGCCATGTCCCCAGGCGAAGATATCTTTGTTCCTCATCAAATACTCAACCAGCCCGTTCCGCTCTTCTGCGGCAAGCCCTGTGCCAAACTGTATTGTATGATCAGGAAATTCCGGCCACACCTTCAGAGAGATCAGCTGCTCGACAGGCTCGCCCCTCATCACTTTGTCTTCATCCCTTACGTCCAGCTCGTCAAGGGTCATTGTTTCGTAGCGGCGCTTCACCGAAAAGTTGTAGCATTCTCGGGCTGTTTTCTGATCTCCCTTCAACTCCCCTATCCCCCCAGGGGTTGGGAATTTCATCTTTAAATGAAAATTCGGGATAACGGCCTTCACTTTGTTTAGAAGCACCCTCCCGATGATAGCGTTGTAGGCGGAGGGGGCATCCACCACCAGAAAATCAATCATGTGTGTGACCTGACGTCCCTCTTCTCCCAGAGTTACCGGAAGAGCAATTTGCCCCTTTGGGTATACTGTTCCTCCTGCGAATCCCACCAAAGGAGAAGTCATGGGCCACAGACGGTCCCTTCCCAACTGAAGCTGGTCATATGCATGTAGAAAAAGGATGTCGGCCGAGCTTCCACTGTCGATCAGGACTTTCCTTGTCTTGAAGTTTGCCACCGTTACCGAAACAACCAGGGGATCATCATGGGGATAGACCGTCCCTTTCTCATCTTCCTCCGAGAAAATGATCGGCGAATCCTCTTGTTTCGAACACTTGGGCTGTTTCCCAACAGTACATATTTCCATGGGATCCTCCGCTCGCAGCCTCCTGAGATGCGTCTTTCGGGCCGAGCTGGATTCCCCTCCTCCGGCTGAGCCTCCGTGCACCACCTTGATTTCTCCAATGGGCTCATTGTTCTCGGGAACTCTGGGCCGCTCCTCTTGCCGCTGAACACCACGTTGGCCTCTGGGCTCGTTCCGCTGGACAAACCTTTGTAAACGCCCTCTTTGGATCAGTTCCTCGATCTGTCCCTTGAGATCAATACAGTCGTTGGTGTAGTGTCCATGGTCTCGATGGAAGCGGCAATACTTGTCCCTTGACCTTTTATCCGGGTTAGACTTCAGCCGTGCAGGCCACCTCAGGTCGGGATCATCCCTGAGGTCATTCATGATCTGCTCGGCAGATGCAATCAAGGGGGTATAGGTTCTGTGTCTTTCCGGTGGGCCACCGACTCTGCGATGGGGACTTCTTCTGGGCGACCTCCATCCAGGAGACCCTCTTCTATCAGCTCTCTTACCTTTCTGCTCGTAAGAAGACCCTTTGGGGGGATCTTTTCTCCTCTTCTCGAACTGGCTCTGCTGGGACGAGCTCTGTCCCTGGGTCGTATCGTCTCTGCTTTTTCTGGCGTTGAAAGCGTCTTCAGCGTTAATATGCTTCTGAGCTCTCATCAATAGCTCGGCCATGTCCTGTGGGGGGTCCTGGGTTAAATTGAACAGCAATGTACCTGACCATAGGCCAGCTATGTATGCTGTCATCGCCATCTTGTCATCGGCGCTTTCGATCTGCATCGCTTCCTGGGTGAATCGTGAGGTGTACTCGCGCACAGACTCTCCCTTCTTCTGGCGTACCGTGAGCAAGTGGGTGTCGGGCTTGCGGTAACGCTGCCCCGCAATGAAATAACTCACAAACCTCTGACTCAATTCCTTGAAGCTGTCGATACTCCCTGGTTTAAGCTTGTTAAACCACATACGAGCACTCCCTTTGAGGGTGACTGGAAAAGCTCTGCACATCACTTCATCTGGGACCGCCTGAAGCGTCATGAGGTTCTTGTACGTCTCCAGGTGGTCGAAAGGGTCGGTGGTGCCATTGAATGATTCCAGGGCGGGCATTTTGAACTTGGCCGGCAAGGGGGTATTGAGGACGTTCGCGGAAAATGGTGAGTCTGTGTTCTGCACCAGTTCCTCCACTGTCACTGGGATCTTCGCCTGGATCCGCCTCTGGATTCCGTCAATCTGCGCTTTGATAGAGGCCAACAAATCTTCATCCGGCCTTTCTAGCGGCTGCTTGGCCCCTCGCCTAGTCAATCTGCTAGCTTGGGGATCCATAACATTCTGGGATTGATTCTCGTTCCTCCGTTCTTCATTATCGCCGGATCTCTCCTGGTTCTCCTCCTGTTCCCGCGGTTCCTGCGGTGGCGGCTGATTTTGTTGTGCTTTCAATTGTTGGTTCTCCTGGCGTGTCTCCTCCAAGTTCTTTGTGAGCATTTCAATTTGGCGTTGCATGGCCATGAACATTTCGGGGGTTACTTCTGGTGGGTTTTGGTGGGTTGTTGATCGTGTGAGAGCCATCATGAATTTATTACCAACACAGATTTTAGATAGTCGTTCCCACAGACGGCGCCAACTGATGAATCAGTTTCCAGAACAGCTCTCACGCAACGTCCTGCCGAAGTCCTTCTTCCAGGCGATCTTGATTTCCTACAAAGGGGGAACGATCTGAGGACACAAGGAGGGGGGTGGTGTCCTCAAATCGCCTCCGATGATTAAGTCAATAACTGTTGAAAGATTAGGGAATGTAATTCAAGAACCGAGAGAGTAAGAGATGAGAGATGATGATTGTGTACCTGTAACTCATTAGAAGCCTCCCTTATATACCTCATCGTTTTTGGTCCAGGAAACCCTAGCCCCCACGCCCGATATACACGGGAGCGTATTAGCAGTTTCCTTAGATGCCTCCGCCATATATGGCAACGTCCCTATTGACCCGCCATATCCCGTGATCTTAGGAGATCACACGGCGAGGGGATATACACTTACCTTGGAGGGAATATGTAGAATTACTAGTTATAACCTATAAGCAAGTGACCATTATGGAATCTTCGTTGCTGGATTACTCGGCTATCCTCGCCTCGAGAAGTGTCGTGTCCTCGACCACGATTAGTACCGACCTGAATCGAGGGATGACCCGTGCTCATATGGCCGAGCTGAGCTCGGACCTCTTTATCTGCATCACATATACAAACTACCAAAATATCTTTTCGTCTAAAATGACAATATTTTTACTTTGTAAAATGTCAAAATATTTATTGATACGGAAAATGGACAAAAGTTTCACTTATACAAAATGATCAAGATACTCTAACCCTTAATG
>NMUG010005050.1:0-13402 GCA_002855965.1 Monotropa hypopitys | reverse complement strand
CCAACCTCTTCGGCATGCAAAACATAATCTCCCAAACCAGAAACGCTCTTCCAGTCAAGCATGGCCATGTGAGCTAGGTGACATGACCTACGACTCAAGGCATCGGCAACAACATTTGCCTTTCCGGGATGATACTGAAGCTCAAAATCATAATCTTCAAGATGCTCCATCCAACGACACTACCTCAAATTCAATTCCTTCTACATGAAAAGGTACTTAAGACTCTTATGATCCGAGAAGACTTCAAACTTTTCACCGTAGAGATAATTTCTCCAACTCTTCAATGCAAAAATGATCACAGCAAGCTCCAAGTCGTGAGTCGGGTAATTTATTTCGTGCATCTTCAACTGTCTAGAACTGTAAGCAACGACCTTTCCACCTTGCATAAGCACGCAACCCAAGCCTTCCCGCGAAGCGTCACAATAAACGGAATAACCAATGCCTCTCTCCAACACAATCAAGATGGGTGAGGAAGTCAAACGACCCTTTAGCTCCTGGAACGCAAATTCACAAGCGCCATCCCAAACAAAACGAACATCCTTCCTCGTCAAACGAGTCATAGGAGCAGCGATACGGGAGAAACGGCGGTAATAACCCGCAAGACCCAAGAAACTGCGGACCTCAAACACGTTAGTTGGCCTCGGCCAAGTAACAACGGCTTCAATCTTTGATGGATCAACGGAAACTCCTCCCTAAGACACGACATGACCCAAGAACTTCACCTCGGACAACCAGAACTCACATTTACTCAACTTCGCGTACAACTGATGCTCTCTCAAAAGTTCAAGAACAATACGAAGGTGCCCCACATGCTCCTCAGAAGTGGCCGAATAGACTAAGATGTCATCCACGAACACAACAACAAACTGATCGAGATAAGGACGGAAAATGCGATTCATTAGATCCATAAAAGTAGCTGGCGCATTGGTTAGCCCAAACGACATAACCACAAACTCAAAGTGCCCATAACGAGTGCGGAAAGCAGTTTTAGGAATATCTTCCTGACGGATGAGCAACTGATGATAGCCCGACCTCAAGTCGATCTTAGAAAAACAAGTCGACCCATGCAACTGGTCAAAAAGATCATCTATTCTCGGCATAGGATAGCAATTTTTGATTGTGATACAATTCAACTTTCTATAGTCAATGCACAAACGAAGTGTGCCATCCTTTTTCTTTGTGATAGGGCAGGAGCTCCTCACGGGGACGAACTCGGACGAATGAATCCCAACTCATACAACTCCTCAATCTGAGACTTTAACTCTCTCAACTCGGCAGGCGCAAAACGGTATGGAGGAACAGATATAGGCGCCGAACTAGGAACAAGATCAATAGAGAACTCAACATCTCTAGTAGAAGGTAAACCAGGTAATTCCTCAGGGAAGACATCGATAAAATCACTAACCACGAATGGTAAATCGGCACGACTCGCAACATCCTCATCATTTAATGCCAAACTAGCAAGCAAACTATGGATAGAAGAGCTATCCTTTGGATCGAGAAAGGAAGAAGTCATCGACTCACAACGATCACCCATGAAATAAAAGTATTCCCCATCCGTATCACGAATAAGGACTCTGCGACGGTAACAGTCAATGGTGGCATGATGCGAGGATAGCCAATCCATCCCCACGATGAGATCAAAACCCGCCATGTCGAAAACGATGAAATCAAATGTGAAACGGCGATTAGAAATGGTCAATTCACACTGACGACACATATAACTTAGGAGAACGCGACCACCCACCGGAGACTCTACTACAAGGGGAGGATCAAAAGCCTCCATCTCCAAACCCAAAACAAACGCAAAAGAGAAAGCCAAGAAAGAGTGCGATGCGCCTGAATCTATAAGAACAGAAGCCCAAGAATGATAGATAAGAACCATACCACGCACAACTGAAGACTCTGGAACATCTGGAACTACTGGATGCTCCACTGTAGGGACGACATACACTCTACCCTGTGTTGCCTGAGTCTGGCCCGCCCCACTGTGCTGGCCCGAAGACTGACCTGGTCCAGGTGGACCTCGCCTCACAAATCTGGATCCCTGACTGGATAGTGCAGGAGCCCTCTGAAACTGCTGCTGCTGAGGCTGAGTCTGCTGCTGATTCTGGCGGGGTTGCTGCACCGAACCCGCCTCACTATGATCATTGCCCTTAGATGGACATGCCCTAGAAATGTGACCTGGCCGGCCACACTCGAAACACATAGGAGCCTGACAATTTGCACGAACATGACCAGGCTGCTGGCATCTGTGACAGACAATCTCCGACCGGAAAGACATACCCTAACGGTTCACCTGAGGCTGCTGTTTCTAACTCCACTGGAAACGAGGATCATCACGCGACCTCTTTCTGCCAAAACTGCCCGAAGAGTTGCTAGATCCCTAATACTGATTCCTCGGCTCCCAAACTTTTGCCTCTTTCACCGGCTCACTTTGCGACTCAACAAGTCGAGCACACTCCACCAATTCTGAGAAAACTCAGATACGGTGACCCACCGTAAGGCACTGAATAGACGAACGAAGGCCTTGCTCAAACCTTTTGCATTTCCTCTCCTCTGTGTTTACCCAATCATGGGTAAACCTCGATAGCGACTGAAATTTAGTGGCATATTGGTTCACTGACATCGAACCCTGCTCAAGCTTCGCGAACTGACCATGCAACTTATCACGATACGACTCTAGAAAGTACTGGGTTTCGAAGGAAGCCTCAAAGTCAGCCCAAGACATACCCGTCAACGGATCCGCAATAGCCTGAGGGTTAGCACCCCCAAGCACTCGCAATGCATCACGACGACCATCAATCAAAGTGGACCACCACTCACTGGCTTCTCCAACCAGCTGGAATGAAGCAAGAGAAATACGAATTTTGCTATCACCGATCTCCAGCATTCCAAAAATCTTCCTCAATTCGGACAACCAATGATTTGCTTCGATTGGATCCACCTCACCAGTGAACTTGGGAGGGTCCATCCGACAAAATTCGCGAAGAGCCTCAGAAAGACGAGTGCCCGCAGGCTCCCTAGCCGCTGCCACACCTCGGCTATCTTTCACAACTGCAGTGGCAATGTCACGGATAAATTGCCCTGCATTAGCCATACCTACGGGTATGACCACTTCAGCTCCAGCCTCATCGACTTGCTCCCTAGGGTTACCAATCACCTCCTCACTTCCTTCATCAGGAACCTCAACACCGCGACGGCCACGACCCCTATTTCCTACACGACGACCAACCATTTTCTACGAGACAAGACAAACGGCAAGTATCAATAAATGGAATCGAACAACCATTGCGACAAGGGAAAGAGTACTTGAAACAGCACATAAACAACGGCAGACTATCAACAAGTCAACGCAAAGTACACAACCCGTGACACACTTGAAATTCACACGAAGGGAAGACACCCTCCTAACCAAACCACGACATAATGATTCACCACTTATCAATTGAGCCATGCTTCATACAATGCACACACAAGCAATCACATGCAATGCACTTTTTCAAAACCAATTCCGATGCACCCATGTAGGACTATTTGTCCCTTTCCCATGTCCTAAGTTTTCGCAACCTATTGCTCTGATACCAACTGTAACACCCTGAAAATTTTGAACCATATATTTTTTTGAAAGGAAAGGCATAGTGCAACATTTAATAAAAGTCTAACAACCATCACCCACCACAACTAAACAAAGTACCACTAGTCCACGACCACACACGCATGAGTTTAAAGTACAAATCAAACCGGGTGTTAACGTTACAATATTTTCCAAAAGACTAAAAGAAACATGAGAAATGAAATGCTCCAACGAGTGATCATGCTCGATGCCATCCAATGCTTGAATCCGCCAAGCTAATTTGCCGGTCCCTTCCCTATAAAAATAGAGGGTTAGGCGAACGCCTAGTAGGAAAACTTACACAACGATTCATATGATTGCAATGTAAGTGTCACGCCCCATCCCCGATAACCAGATAAGGACGGTCATTAAGGGACGGGCGCGAAGACAAGCATCTACTAACTCAAACCACTACGCAAAAAACTGAACTAAAATAAAATAAAACCAACATAACTGATCTGGTTATAAATCCCCAGATGATACAACGACTCAAAGAAATAAAAAGTACAACTCTGGCACATGACCGAAACAACTCCAACACTACACTGCTGCTACAACAACACGAAACAACAATAACACTACAACAACATGGCTCAAGGCCAAACAGCACCACTACTACAACTCGATAAACAACAACAGACTCAAAGAGAAAAGAGCAAAAGACTAACAACACTGCTACAACACCACACGACACGTCGGCTGGATTGTATTGGGACACTAGCTCCAAGCATCTAAAAAGAAGGAACACAAGCATGTCTCAGCAACGATGGCTGGTGAATACTATTATGAAAAGCATAAAGAAAAGAAGTCAAAATATCTAAGGATCACCATCTCTTTTTAAAACCACACACACACACACACTTTTTTTTCCAAAATCATTTCCTTTTTATGAAAACACCTTTACTCAACTCACACAACACCTTTTAAACATCTATTATATATATATGACAAACACCACTTTACTCTTTTACTCACACCAAAAACAAGTTTTATCTCTTTTTATACTCAACACAAAAAATCACTATTTTAACTCCTTTAAACTCAACACCAAACACCATTTATTATTTAATTTATAAACACCATTATTTTTACCAACTCGTGGAAACACCAACACCAGTAAAAGATCTTATATAGATTACACCACACCACACCACACCAACACCACACCACACTATATATATATTCGTACTTTAATAGCCAGGAGTCATTAACGTCCGGTGACTAACCGTTAAAGTCAGATCTGAAACCTTGGGTACATACTAGGATAGCCACTAGAAATGATCCAAGGGCCACTACACCAGCCCCAGTGGTAAGGACATATACCCCACCGGGTATATATAATAACACCAACACCAACACCATTGCACCACCTGTGCATTTGCATCATTTGTGCATATTGATCCATAGACCCACCTGATCTATGGCAAGGCTATTAAGGCACTCCAAAATATCATTATATGAATTTTAACACCTTTTGAAAATATATTCATTTAACTCACACCAAAACAACACCATTTTCTCATTTTGAAATTAACACCATTTTGTATAAATCACCATTTTCACCGTTTATAATTTAACACCACACCTTATAAAATCACCATTTTTACTTAAACACACACCAACCCATATTTCTCAAAACTCATTATTTAAACACACACCAAAATCATCCATTTTGTATTTTCTTCAAAACTATAGTTTACACCAAAAACATAATTGTGATCCAAAGAATTTTTCTTCTTTTAAAACATTGTCTAAGAACTCAATGTCTAAACTTTATACAAGTCATAAGAGTACTCAGAGAAAGACGAATATTTAAACGATTTGCTTCCCTTTTTGCTGCACTGAACACGAACACGACGGCCCTCCGATACCTATATTACGCCAAAATGCTAATATAAGATTCTGAAATATTTAATGTATTCATTTTCTACCATTTTTGCCTTTTAAAACATCATTTTCTAAACTTTATGTTTTCCCCGAAGTCAAGATATCGATATCTTGGATTACCAAGATATCGGTATCTTGGACAGATACACAAGATATCGGTTTCTGGCTCAAGGGGTTTCTGGTCACTGACTGCACAAGATATCGGTATCTTAGATACAAAGATATCGGTATCTAAGCCAAGGCTGAAACCGGTTTCTCAGAATTCAAGATATCGGTTTCTCAGGATGCTCAAGATACCGCATGAAGATATCGGTATCTGGACCGGTTTCTCAAGATATCCCTTAAGATATCGGTTTCAAGGGGTCTGCTGGTCTGGTTCACTGAGATACCGGTATCTGGGCATGCCTAGATACCGGTTTCTGTCGTCTTCTTCACAAATTCGACAGAAACTCTAAAATTAGGGTTTTTGATTTCAAAACTTATTTCTTCGATTACTCACTCATTTTTCAACCAAATGCTATAAAATTTTAACCACAGAAACTAGGGATGATTCTCTACAACTTAGCATTCTTGGATTTTGAGATTGATACCTGATTTGGATGAATTAAATTCATAAAGATTAACGAGCTTTGGATCCTCCCTCTTCTGAAATTCTACAATTCCTTCCTCCACACTAACAGTGAACCCGAAATTCTACCTTGCACTGACTTCTCCTCCTCAAATGCCCTCTGACCTTGCCCTCAATTTGTTCTCAAAGACACTCACGAGCATGAATTGATTTTTTTGAGAAATGGATTTGGGAATTCTCGGATGGGTGCCTATTGCATGGGTATAAATAGCCAAGATATGGTTTGACAGCTATAGGGACAATTTACAACTCAATATCTTGGGTTTGGCTCAGTCAAAACATGGGGAAAGACACTATATTGATTATACACAGTTCCAACAAGAGCCTCTTAGGTTCCATCGCCACGGCAGTATCTGGACTGCAATTCCCTACGTCCAAGATATCGGTATCTTGGGCTTCAAGATACCGGTATCTGGAGCACTTTTTTACAAAATTTCGAATTTTGTTATATTTGATCCTTGTGACTTCTAATTCCCTCTTAAACTCCAAAAATTTTATAATTATTATTTTTAACTCCTTAGATAATATTTTTAATTATTTAAACTCCCAATTATTAATTATTAATTATTTATAATTTCGATACTGGTCTCACAACTCTCCCCTCCTTAAGGAAATTTCGTCCCGAAATTTAGAGATGTACCTCCGTCCTCAGCATGTGGTGCTTGATTATCTTCCTCCATGATTGCGGACATTAGACCTTGCCTCTGTATTGCAGCTGGCTGACCCGATCCTCTGCCTCCAGTTCCTCCACCTCAAGTTGGTGCATTTCCCACTGACGATGCTTGAATGATATCCTCCGGACACTCTCTCTGAACATGACCAGGCTGGCCGCACTTGAAACAAATCGGCGATCTAATCGGATACTCTTTCGCATAATGGCCAAACTCATTGCACTTGAAACATTGAACTTTTGGTGGCTGAGATGTTTGAAATCTTTTTCCAGACACGCTCTGCTGCGACTGCTGAGTTGGTGCTGCCCTCTTCTGCCCAGTGTAGCTCTTCTCTTTGCTAAATTGATTTGCATAACTTCCTCTTCGTGGCGGTCTTCCACCAAACTCCCTCTGCTGTGATTGGCTGCCAGATTTTGCTTTCTTGAACTCCTCTCTTCTTCCATCACCTTCCTTAATATCCCGCTCACAAATCTTTGCCTTGCTGACGAGCTGCTTGAAGTCCTGCACCTCCAGTAGTGCAACCCGCGGACGAATCCGATAATTTAACCCATACTGAAACTTCTCACACATTGCTTCTTCGGTGGCAACCACATACGGCGTGAAACGAGATACAGCTGTAAACTTAGCCACATACTCTTCAACGGACATCGAACCCTGATCCAACATCATGAACTCTCTTCGCTTCTCCCCTTGGTAGAACTTCGAGAAATACTTCTCGTTGAACGCCTCCTCGAAATGGTTCCAGCTCACAACTGCCTCAACTCCTGCTCTGACTAGTATTGCAGTTAAGATCCTCTCTGTAGACTCCCACCAATTCTGCGCTTCTTCTGAAAGCATGAAAGTATCTAGTCGAAGTTTGTCGTTGTCGGGCACCTCCAAGATAGTAAAAATCTTCTTCAACTTCTTCAGCCAATTCTCGGCATCTTCCTCTCCTTTCATTCCCGAAAAGCTAGGCGTATCCATCGCTTTGAAACTCTTGAACATTGATGTGTTGACATCAACAGGCTGCCTTGGATTTGGTACTGGGGGTACTGGTAGTCCTCCGACAAGTCGTTCCTGAATCTCCGCCATTCGAATCATGGCTTCCTGCAACTGCCTCAGCGGGTCGATACGAGCTTGCTCCCCTACTCCAACTCCTTCTTCGTGAACTTGCTCATCCTGGCCTTCCCTCCTCTAATCAACTGAAGCTTCTGACATAACATTCCCTGCATGCTGATTCTCGCGCTCCATAA
This sequence comes from Monotropa hypopitys, assembly GCA_002855965.1. NCBI lineage: Eukaryota > Viridiplantae > Streptophyta > Magnoliopsida > Ericales > Ericaceae > Monotropa > Monotropa hypopitys. Next base: position 5,368 of record NMUG010005050.1, on the reverse strand, counting down.
CGATTCTAATTAAACACAAAAATATATAGAATTAGAATAAACTCTTCTAACTCTAACTCATCTTTGGAGATTTTTAAAGCAATCTCTCTTTTGGGTTTAGTAAATTCGGTTTGGAGATTCAAGTGAATTTCCTTCATCATAAGTGTACCCATCAAACCATCTAAGGTGCAAGTAGAGAAGTCCATAGTTTGAATGATGATTGAGGCTTAAGTTTCCCAAGCCTTGGACATAGATCTATGTACTTTATGAGCCAGTTCCGAATTGGTGTAGGACTTACCAAGTCCTTTCAATCCATTTACAATATCGTTAAAACGTGAAAACATACTAGAAATTGACTAATTTTTATGCATCTTAAATAATTTATAAGAGTGAACAAGAATATCAATTTTTGATTCTTTAACTTGACTAGATACTTCATGTGTGATAATCAACTTATCTCAAATTTCTTTGGCAGAATAACATCCCGAAATACAATTGTATTCGGTAGAGTCCAAAGCATAATAAAGTAAATTCATAGCTCTACAATTAAGTTCTACATTTATCTTATCACTAGTGAGTCATTCATTATGAGACTTGATAATTTCTTTACCATCAATTAACTTCTTGGGGACAAAAGGACCATTTAAAATAGTTATCCACAAGTCATAGTCAATTGATTGGATATAAATTTGCATTCGATTTTTTCAACAGGCAAAGGATGATCCATTGAAGAATGGATGCCTATTGGTCGAATGACTCTCATTATGAGAAGAGGTTGCAATGGTAGACATGGATCTCTCAAGATACGGTTAAGTCTTAGTCAAGAGACCTTGTTCTGATACCAATTGTTGTACCGAAAGCAACCAAGAGGGGGGTGAATTGGTCAAATATAAACTATGGCCAAATAAAATGAATGACTAGAATAATCAAGAAATTGAAACTTAAACTTTTTAAAATAGATTTTATTTTATAAGTTGGGATTCAAAGATCAAAACTCACAAGCCTTCATTACACCTAAGTTGTTGCATCGACAACGGTTGAGGTTTCTGGCATTGAGATTGATCCAAGAATGCAAACTTTAAAACTTTTAATTTACTATGATATATTCAACTCCAAAATAATATAAGCATGCAATGATAAATTTTAGAATGTAAAACAACAAGAATACAAGATGTTATAGTGGTTCGATAGGGAGTCTCTCTCTCTACATACGTCCACTTCTTTCACAATTCGTGAAAGTTCTACTATCGAAATGTAACAATTGATCTTTCCCAAGCGTAGGAAATACAAATGTCGCGTGTAGCAAGATATCGGTAAATACCGAGTCGAATCCACAGGGAATGGGATAGTGCAATGTTTATAAGTCTACTTGTGTGAAAGTAAGGTAAAAGGAAGAAAAACAAGTAATCTTTGTGATGTGATTTGAGTTTAAGACTAAGACTTAAGTTGTGAACAATGTATATAAATGGTTGGATTCTTAGGCTTCAACCCTAATCCTTCCATAGATACAAATTCCAATTCTTTTTAGGTTTCTCAACTTAATCCAAGAGTTAGGGTTTGGATCTCCAAGTAATTCCAATAGTGCACTGAGTATATCACTCCTAAGCATTAGATGTGCCAAGTGTAACTTGTCTACAACTAATCAAAATAGTGAATATATTCATCCATTCTTGAATATTGAAGAATCACAAAACCCTAGATTTTGGTTAAGTAAGAACAACATGCATACATGGAGAAATGTGTATCTATAGTTAGATTAGGGTTTAGAACCTTCGAATCCAACCCTAAGAGTTTAGCTAAGCATAACTACGAATAGATCTAGACAAACAAGTAGATTGAACATCATCTTTGCATAAAACTTGAATCAAAGAAATTGCAATTAAGAAATGTAAAGAACTTACCTAATGAAGAACAATGAGCATAAGAACATGTAAAAGAAATCTGGAATTAATCTTCTAAATCAACTAGCAAGTCCAACCTTCAATCTTCAATCTTCACCTACAATCTCTCTATCTCTTTCTAAAAAGATCTCTAGAACCTAATTACATCCATAGTAAGAATGAGGATCCCTTAGGAGGAAGCCAATGCTTCCTTATATACTAAGGTACTTAAAAAATTACAAAAATGCCATTTTAAGTCGGTTCCCAACTAAAATTCCCTCTTAAACTCATTTTTGATCGAAGTCTGCCAGAAGGATCTGCGCATACCCGGTACCGCGATCGGATGGGAAGGTGCCCCAACTGGTTGAGAAGTGTGTACATCGCTAGTACTTTTCAAATCTCCAAAGCATGAACCGGTTGGGAAGGTACTCCGACTGGTTGAGAAGTCATATGTCCGCTAGAGCTTCAATCCGCAACCGGTTGGAATGGTTCCCGCGACCGGTTGGGAGTGGTTCTGTTGGTCTTCTGATCTTTTTTGTATCAACTCACCAACCGGTTGGTATCAAGCAAAGGGACTAGTTGGGACTGTTCAACCGATTGGGAAACGTCCTCCGACCGGTTTCCAATGGTTCTGTTGGGACTTCAATTTCCTTCTTCAAGATTAAGATTCAAGGCCAAGGCAACTGGTTGGGAATGAGCCTCCAACCGGTTGGGATGTGTTCTGCTCGAAATCCAATTTTTCTTATTCATCCTTGATTGTTTCCTCCACATATCTTGGCATCCTTTTGTTGATCTATCATCACATGGGAATATCAACACTTGGCATCCTTGTCTTCATTATCTTCATGTCCCTTTGGAAATCCTACAAGAATTTAACTACAACACAAAACTTTGCAAAAACATAAGAATTGAACTATTTATTTACAATCAAATGACTATTGCTACTTATTCACATTCTTATTAAAAATAGACTAAAACAAATCATGATTAATGCTAAAGACCATGAAATTAGGGACTACAATTGGTACATTTAAGTACCAATCACACCCCCAACTTGGACTTTGTTAGTCCCTAGCAAATCATTATTCAAAACAAAAATAAGGAATGAAATTAACTACGGATAGTTCCTTTAAACCCCCAGGTAGCCCCGGTAGGACGAGTTGTGGTCTTGTGAGGATTTTTAGCGGTGCTAACCCACAAAACACTTTATTTTTGACAAGAAAATAAAATTTGTTCTAATTATCAACATGTATAAATGCTAAGTATTTTGAATGAATTTGTTTTAAAGTGTCATCCCAAATAATCTCTCTCTCTTAGCAATTGGTGCTTAACCATTTCAAATTGAGCTTTGATTCTAAACCTCTCCGTTGATCTCTCTCAAGAATAATCACTCGAATGACTTTACGGTGGAGGGTTGGGAACCATCCTCGGAATGCCAAGAAAAATAGATAAAACGATGATTTTCTAATGAAGGAATTTCTATACACATCACGTTGATCAACCAGAAAATATCATGCTTTCATCATTCATAGTAATACCCATAAACAACATACTAAAACAAAAATTCCAAAATCAAAGAGGTCTTTTAGGCTTATAACATGATATGGTGAAGACGTGCATGATAAAATGAATGGTGGGGTCAATATGGCTAGGTCTCTACCCAAACCACCATCCATTCTACTCTCAAAAACAACTCAAAACAAAAACTGAAAAACCCAAAATAAAATCTCTCAAACATCCCCATGGTCCTGCTCATCTCTTCCACTCCTCCTCATCGCTAGCAAGGTCTCATCCATATCTCTCTCCCATATCTCTCTCTTCAATATCTTTGCATTAAATCTGGTACTCCACTCTGCCTCCCAAACTGCTCTCCTCGACATCTCAGCATCAAAGTAAGATGTGTCCTCTACCATTCCTCTCTCAATCCTCGATAATGTCTCTAAAATCTGATCTGATGAAGCATAAGAAGGTCCAGTGGTAGGTATAGTAGAAGAAGAAGAAGGGATGTCAGCTGGAGTTATATCAGTAGGTGTAGGAGGGTGTGGAACAAGTGGTGAAGCTGGTGGAGAAACATGTGGGGGAATGTGTCTAGCTCTAGAGGCATGTTGCCCCTCACTCCTTTTTAGTGTGACATAATTTATGGGACCTAGTGGGGGTGGCACAACAACCTCCTTCTGAGCTGGCCTTACCCCAGCATCAATGCAAAAAGTGGTAATCATACATGCATATGGAAAGCTGGCAGTGCTACCACTAATATTTGGAAAGTCCACAATACACCGCCAAATCATCAAGGCAACATCAATAACTACTCCCCTCCTCAACTCGTAGGCAAGCTGCACGACATCCTCTCTAGGAGTTTTCTGGGCACCTTTGGAAATAGGTTGTAATGTATAATTTTATTCAATAATGCATAACAACCTTGTAGCATACCTTGGGTGAAAAACCCCTTCCTCCGATATTCCTCCAAATCCTTGCAAACCAGCCCTGCCAAATCAACGCCCGTCGTTGAGACATAACCCTCTCTAGGGTAGGTAATATGATCGGGGGTTGGTCGGGCACATCCCAAATATTCTGCAATCGAGTCAGGAGTCACAAATACTACCTTGTTCTTCACTTTGGCTTTAATCTTCTCCTCATTCTCTTCCTTTTCCGCTGTAACATAGAACTCTCTAACAAAAGAGGAAATATAGCCACGAACTTCTTCAAACCAAGTCACCAAACCCATGTCATAAAGGCTTCCATAAACCTTATTTAGATCATACCTCATACTATAGTAATGTGCCGGAATAGGTTGAGGTAACTTGATGATTTGTCTTTCTCAGAGGATGCTTTTAGCTGCTACAATTTCATTCCAAGCTTTTTTATTTGCCCTCCCTTTCTTGTGAGAAGACGATGACTCGCTCGGTTGCGGTTGAGGTGGTGGTGGTTCAACTATTGACTCTTCGATTGGTGGTGGTATTGGCCATTGGAAAACATTCCTCCTCTCAAGATTTGGATCCTCTAGGTTTCTAGGTCTTCATTGACGATAGAATCCTCTGCATTCTTCTAAACTCCTTCTTTCCATGTTACTTTCCAACAAATTCTGAATTTTTTTTAACTCTGGGTTTGGAGCAGACCACACTCCAACCGGTTAAGAGTGATGTCCAACCGGTTAAGAGTGATGTCCAACCGGTCGCGATGTCAGGTGCGCGAGTGAATAGTAAAGAAATCGGGCAAACTGTCACGCCCCGGATTTTCAAACCATTTTTTTTTAAAACAATTTAAATAACAGCAGGGGGAATCCACACTTGTAGTATCTATGCACTTCATTCAGTTCTCATTACATTCATTATACAATATGAATAAACAAAGCGGAAGCTAGAACCAAAGCCAAACGGCTACAACTGAAGTGCTAAACAAAGAACAGTGAGGGTACATCCCACCCTCGGGGGTCAACAAAGTACCTAGTGAAACCTGCTGAGACCAACTCTAAAAACCCGGGAGCTGACGAAGCTCCAAGCTGAACAATA
>NMUG010005049.1:0-13403 GCA_002855965.1 Monotropa hypopitys | reverse complement strand
TATTTTCGACCAGTCCTAGCAACCGAAGCCCCTTATCCCGCACTGCCTGAGTTGTCTGTTCCTTCGGCAGCTCGACAGAGAACCCTTCGTCTTAGTTAGACCTTCGGTTAGAACGAGCAGTAGACCTCCGGCTGAGTTCTGTTCAGCAGAAGCCCAGACCACCGACCACTTAGGCCTTCGGTCAGAAGCCGAGCTTCGACTATTAGTTCGGTCCGGCAGAACGGTTAGAAATTTATTTAGTCTTATGTTTTTGGCATGTTCAGGCCCAGTACTACTTTAGGAGTCAAGCCAAGGAAACCTTACTACATTCAGGTGAATCTCTATATACCATGTTTACTCGTACTTTTCCAAAATACTCATTTCCTTTACAAATATATTTATGAAAATCATTGAATTGTCACTTGTTTAAGAAAATGAAATGAAGCACCTACTCTTTCTTAACCATGGATTAAACAGTCAATTTCGAACGACAGAATGTATAACTGAAATGGCGATGAAACAGAACAACATGATCATACGACCAAAAAGGCACAACTATCATACTAAACATGGCAAAGTACTTCAATAAAAGCTTGATACAAGTATACAGCAAATGCTTGAAAAGCCTACGGGCAGGATCCTTAAAAGCGCAAAGACGCTAGTACCACTCGATGAAGGGTGATACCACTGGGGAAGGTATTAGTTCCCCGGTGATGCCACTGGGGCACGAGTCAGATCCCCGGTGATGCCTCTAAGGCACGAGTCAGCCACTGGAGAGGACAGTTGTTAAACAAAGGTATGACACAAAATCATGCCAAGATTACCTTATATAACTGTTTTACGATTGAGTACTGCAAATCCATGAAACTTATGAAATGTTATATATTGATTCTGTAAAACCCCATCCCAAAGAAATTGTCTATTTTAAAATTTGAAATTTTCATCTCTCAAAATTCAATTTAGAAACCTAAGGTTGAGGAACCGGCAAGAGCAAGGCCCGACCATAAGGCCCTTCGTCCCAGTCCCAAGGAGACCCGAGCAGCAGCCGCGCTGAGCCCAATGGACTGCCGAGCAGCCGGACAGGCAAGCAGACGGACTTCCAAGCAGAAGAACTAACGAACAGCCCAAATGCCTAAGGCTAGCCCTTCGGCCCATTCACCCTTCGGCCAAGTCGGTCAAATAGGAAACGACAAAGACCTAACAAAAAGCAAAAGTAATCCCTATAAAAGCTGAACCTTTCGAGAATTTCGCCAAAAGCTATCACCACGAGGAATCCCGCTGAAAAGCTGTCGGGAATATCGGCCGGTCGGCTGACACCACAACCGAACAAACGGCGAGCGGCTAAAGGCTGCAGCTACCAGGAAAGCAGGTGGGCGCCGCCCACTGGTCGGCCAGAACCCTTTGGGTGCTAAAACAATTCCCTTCCCCTCCAGCCTATAAATAAGGACCCCGAGACCCTCCAAACTTCACACCAACTCCTCTTGAGCATATTACTCTCCGTTTCTCTCTCTAGAAAGTTGTCTGGACACTTCTCTAATCGACAACATCACCGACCGACCAATATATAAAGTCTTTACTTGTCTAATCACTCGGACAAGCATTTCCCATACCTTGTAGTGTTCGGCCAGCTCCTTGCCGAACATCATCCGAAGTAAAGAAATCCTTCAGAAAGTCCCAGTCCGACCAAACCAACTCTCCGGTCAAAGTTCAGCTCGGCAACCACCCAGACCAGAAGCCCTTAGGTAAACTTAATCTTTTGGTGTGTTGTGTCATTTTCTGTTCGGCAAGCCCACCGAAGGACTTAGCCGCACTGATGGATAGCCTCCCTTGGTTTTTGCCTAAGAACTTGAGGATTCCTTTTTCAGCTCGGCAGAAATGCCAAGTGTGCGACACTAGTCCGAACGTCCTTTTGACCCTCCGGCTGAACTCTTTTTCAGTTTGGATGACATGTCCGGACCATCACAGAACACCTCTGAATTTCCCGTATCACTGCCGATGTCCCGCATTGCCAGAGCACGAGTGCTCGGCAAAAAGGACGGTCCGCCATTTAGAAGCCTTGGCTTTTTGAGCTCGGCTACACCTCCAGTAGTTCGGGCAGTTGGCCTTAAGACCCTATAGATGCCTTAGTAGTATTTTCGACCAGTCCTAGCAACTGAATCCCTTTATCTCGCACTGCCTGAGTTGCCTGTTCCTTCGACAGCTCGGTAGAGAACCCTTCGGCTCAGTCAAACCTTCGGTTAGAAAGAGAAGTAGACCTCCGGCTGAGTTCTGTTCAGTAGAAGCCCAAACCACCGACCACTTAGGCCTTCGGCCAGAAGCCGAGCTTTGGCTATTAGTTCGGTCTGGCAGAACAGTTAGAAATTTATTTAGTCTTATGTTTTTGGCAGGTTCAGGCCCAGTACTACTTTAGGAGTCAAGCAAAGGAAACCTTACTACATTCAGGTGAATCTCAATATACCATGTTTACTCGTACTTTACCAAAATGCTCATTTCCTTTACAAATTTATTTATGAAAATCATTGAATTGTCACTTGTTTGAGAAAATGAAATGAATCACCTACTCTTTCTTAACCATGGATTAAACGGTCAATTTCGAACAACAGAATGTATAACTGAAATGGCGATGAAACAGAACAACATAATCACGGCCAAAAAGGCACAACTATCATACTAAACATGGCAAAGTACTTCAATAAAAGCTTGATACAAGTATACAGCAAATGCTTGAAAAGCCTACGGACAGGATCCTTAAAAGCGCAAAGATGCTAGTACCACTCGATGAAGGGTGATGCCACTAGGGCAGGTATTAGTTCCCCGGTGATGCCACTGGGGCACGAGTCAGATCCTCGGTGATGCCTCTAGGGTACGAGTCAGCCCCTGGAGAGGACAGTTGTTAAACAAAGGTACGACACAGAATCATACCAAGATTACCTTATAGAACTGTTTTACGATTGAGTACTGCAAATCCATGAAACTTGTGAAATGTTATATATTGATTCACTCTAGCTTTGGCTTATGCGTCTTTCTAAAACCCTTTTCAAGTCATTTTGAGGAGTAGCTTGGAGCAGCTTAGTTGTCTTGTCATTTTATCTCTCTTTTGATGTATAGGCCCTCGAGCCTATGCTTTTGTAATTCAAGTACTTAATGGAAATTATGCACTATTCTGGATTGTTCATTCGCTTCCGCATTTTATTGTTGTTGTATGGATTCCTCAACTCTTTTATCCTGGCCTTTATGAGCTTGCTCGTTGGCCGGTCATAGATTCATCTCGAAAACGGGATGGGTCGTGACAGAAGTGGTATCAGAGCCCGGGTTGTTGAATTCCAGAAAACGAATCCAGAACTAGGGAAAATGAGGCACACAAGTACTAAGCACGTAATCATTAGAGTATAGAAATATCTTATATTGTGAATTTTTGTAACTATGTCTATTAGCAATGGCAGCAATTACGCCAGCAGTGATTTCTCCAGCAGCGGCTCACAGAGTGATCACGAAATAGTACCACCTATGGCAGTACCTGAGGAGGAAGAAGAAGAGTTATTTGTCATAAGCGAAGCCGTCCAAGAACAAGCACATGCCGACTCAGTGACGATCACTTCAGACCTCATAGCCCGAGTGGCAATCGGTTTCGAGGATAACATAGAAGGGGAAGTACGAGCCATGATCAACTACCACTTACGACTATTGGGACGAGCCTGCAAAGTAGCAATAGCATCTATTCAGCATTGGGAATTCGAATAACTGATGGAAGGAGCGAGGAATTGCATCCAACACGACCACAACGACGAAGTTCAACCAGAAGAAGCAGTGGAAGAAGAACCCATGGAATGGCATGACCAAGGATGGTACCTCGACCTAGGAGGAGACCCCGAAGAAGAAGAAGAGGAGGATCCGAGCGAGAATGAAGAGGAAGAAGACATCGACATAGATCGCGAGGAATGGGTCTATCCGCCCTATGAGTGGCTGAATGGCCTGGATAATTAGTGGCATTAGTTCTTATCATCCGAAATATTTTGTCATATGACTAGTCACGCTTATGCATCCTTGTTTTGAAAATCATCTATTGTAGTATGATCAGTAAGAAAATTTCATCTTCTAACTATAAGTTCTTATGTCAGAATGGATAACACCCGCGCCAATGGCCAAGGAAATCACCAGATCACCGAGCTTCGAGATATGATACGAACCCTAACAGGAGTTGTACAGGCGCAGCAAGAAACCATTGAGCAAATGCTACAACAACCTGCAAACGAACCTCGAGAAGACGAAATGATCAACCCTGCCCAACAAGTCAACAATATAGCAGCCGTGAAAGAATTCCTTAAACTCAAACCTCCGACCTTCTCAGGAGGCATGGACCTCGATCAAAGAAAATGAATGGATCGCTGAAATAGAGAAGAACTTCTAACTCCTTCGATTTTCAGACTTGCAGAAAGTCAAGATAAAAGTATATCTTCTCGTAGGAGAAGCAAACCACTAGTGGAACCTGAAGAGTATCGCTGAACCCAACATGATTTGGGTACGATTTTGGGAGATTTTCTGAGAGAAATTCATGCCCCGTGCAATATAGAACGCGAAGCATTTGGAGTTCGAGAATCTGAAGCAACGAGGTGCTATGACGGTAGCAGATTATGAAGCTGAGTTCACCAACCCTGCAGTCTACGCACCATACTTGGTGGCGAGTGACGAGATGAAGGCCCGAAAATTCGAAGAAGGACTCAGGCACGAGATTCGGAAGATTGTTCGCCCCTTTCAACTGCCAACGTACGCTGAGGTTCTGGATAGAGCCATCTTGGTGAAACAAGATGTAGATGAAGCAAGACGTTTCAATGAGAGGAAGAGGAGCCAGAATCAAGGAGGACTCAGTCACTTCAAGAAACGCAACTTTGGAAGGAATCAACCAAGGAAACCAACACCACACTTAGGAGGACAAAGACCACCTTGCCCCAAATGTGGGAAGAATCATGGAGGGGAATGCTGGGCTAAAGGACCACTCAAATGTTTCGGATGCGGCAAAGAGGGACATTTCAAGAACAATTGCCCTGGCATAGCCACCGGAACAAATACAATACAAGTTGGAGGCCAGAGGACCAACACTGACAACCAAGGGAACCGAAACCAGAGGCAGGGAAGAGCTTTCACACTTGTCCCAGGAGACCCAAGAAATGACGAAGGAATCGTGGCAGGTAGAATTTACATCTACAGTCTCCCTACTTATGCATTATTCAATTCAGGATCCACACATTCGTTTATCTCCGAATCCCACGCTAATAAAATATCAAAGAAACACGAACCATTAGATTTCGATCTATTGGTGTCCCAACCAATGAGTAAATGAGTCTTATGCTCGTCAGTTTTTCGAAACTGTGAAGCTCGTATAGGGTGAGTGTCATCATTTATAGACTTAATACCCTTAGCTATGGCCCATTTCGACGTAATAATCGGCATGGACTGGTTATCTAAGTTCAACGCGAAAATCGATTGTGCTGCTAAACTCATCACCTTTGAGGCATCAGGAGGAGAGAAGTCTAGACTCCAAGGAGAGAAGATTTCTTCACCACCTTGTTTTATTTCCGTATCGAAGGCTCGACAGCTTTTGCAAAAAGGTTGTCAGGGATACTTGTGCAGTATCTCCACAACTCCAGTGAACCAACCCTTAGTGAATGACATTCCAATAGTCCGAGAATTTCCTGACGTTTTCCCAGCAGAATTACCTAGAATGCCAATTGACCAAGAAATCGATTTCTCCATTGATATCATACCCGGAGCTCAACCAATCTCGAAAGCACCTTACCGAATGGCACCGGCAGAGCTTAAAGAACTGAAGACACAACTGCAAGACCTAGTGGATAAGAATTTCATCCGACCTAGTTCATTGCCATGGGGAGCGCCAGTCCTATTCGTAAAGAAGAAGGATGGAACTATGTGTCTATGCATCAACTACCGAGAACTGAACAAGATCACCATCAAGAATAAATACCCATTGCCACAGATTGACGACTTGTTCGACCAACTTCAAGGAGCTCAAGTATTTTCAAAGATCGATCTTTGTTCTGGCTACCATCAGCTTAAAGTCAGAGCAGAAGACGTTGAGAAGATTGCTTTCCGCACGAGGTATGGCCATTACGAATTCTCAGTTATGCCATTTGGAGTCACTAATGCACCAGCAGCATTCATGGACCTCATGAATCGAATCTTCGCCAGCCATCTCGATGATTTCGTGATAGTATTCATCGACGACATACTCATCTATTCAAAAGACGAAGGGCAGCACGCTATCCATCTAGCAACCGTACTTCAAATCCTGCGAGAAAAGAGACTCTATGCAAAGTTCAACAAATGCGAGTTTTGGCTCGAGAGCATCCATTTTCTCGGCCACATCATCAACAGAGAAGGAATTTCAGTAGATCTTCAGAAGATAGAAACCATTTCCGACTGGTCTGCCCCTACCTCAGTAGCAGAAGTCCGCAACTTTCTAAGACTCGCCGGCTATTATCGACGCTTTGTCAAAGACTTCTCAAAAATCGACATACTAATGACGGAACTCACTCGGAAGGGAGAACCCTTCATCTGGACCAAAGAACGTGAAGAATGCTTCCAAGAATTAAAGAAAAGATTGACTACGGCACTCGTCCTAACTCTGCCCAAGGGAGAAAAAGGTTTTGCGGTCTACAGTGACACTTCACTGAGAGGACTAGGTTGCGTTTTGATGCAAGAAGGAAGAGTTATTGCCTATGCCTCACGACAATTGAAGCCACATGAGAAGAACTACCCCACTCACGACCTGGAGCTTGCAGCGGTCATCTTCGCACTAAAGATCTAGAGCCACTATCTGTACGGGATCACTTGTGATATTTTCACCGATCACAAGAGTTTGAAGTACATTTTCACCCAGAAGGAGCTAAATCTCAGGCAACGATGATGGTTGGAACTCATGAAAGACTACGACCTAAACATCCAGTATCATCCCGGGAAGGCCAACGTAGTAGCAGACGCACTCAGTAGAAAAGGGCACCTCTATTTAGCTCACCTTTCGACGATCACGATCGACCCCATCAACATAGAAGAAACCAAAGCATCCCAGCAAGACGATCCCAAGTTGCGGAAAATATTCAAAGACGCCAAGAGCAATCCAGAGGGAGAATTCACCACTCATGACGGCCTACTCAAGTTTCGCAACCGCATATGCATCCCCAACCAAGAAGAAGTCAAGAGGAAGATCATGGACGACAACCACAGATCTAGATTTGCAATACATCCTGGACGAACGAAGATGTATCAAGACCTGAAGAAATCATATTGGTGGATGGGAATGAAACGAGATGTTGCAGATTACGTCAGCCGATGCCTTCAGTGCCAGCAAGTGAAAGCTATCCGACAGAAACCAGCAGGACTACTCCAGCCATTACCAATTTCAAAATGGAAGTGGGAAGATATCACGATGGACTACGTCATTGGATTTCCACGATCAGCCAAAGGCAACAACGCGATCTGGGTCATCGTCGACTGATTGACCAAATCAGCCCACTTCATACCTATCAAGAACACTTACTCGATGGACCAGATGGCCGCCACCTATGTTCGAGAAATCATTCGATTACATGGAACCCCCATATCCATTACTTCTGATCGAGACCCACGTTTTGTATCAAGATTTTGGAAAGCACTTCAGAAAGCCATGGGAACAACACTCAACTTCAGCACAACTTTTCACCCACAGACAGATGGACAATCCAAGAGAACGATTCAGACTCTAGAAGACCTACTTCGAGCATGCACACTAGAATTTCAAGGGAGTTGGGAGGAACACCTACCATTGGCAGAATTCACCTACAACAACAACCATCAAGCAAGCATAGGGATGTCACCATTCGAAGGCTTGTATGAGAGAAAATACAGATCATTGGTATGCTGGACAGAAGCTGGAGAGACAGAACTTACAGGACCGGAAATTGTGCAAGAAACCACGCAGAAGATCAAACTAATCCAAGAACGGTTGAAGACAGTCCAAGATTGACAGAAGAGCTATGCAGATACGCGACGAAGGGATCTTGAGTTTCAAGAGGGCGACAGAGTATTTCTGAAAGTATCACCCACCAAAGCGTCATCAGATTTGGGAAGAGAGGAAAGCTAAACCACCACTACATCGGACCATTTAAGATTCTCGGAAGAATAGGGCCCGTAGCTTACCGTCTGGAGCTTATACCAGAGTTGGCCAACGTCCACAACATCTTTCATGTGTCAATGCTTCGTCAATATATTTCAGATCCAACTCATGTACTGACCCAGTCACCGATCCAAATCCAAGAGAATCTATCCTATGAAGAACGATCAGTCAGAATCTTAGATCGACAGGAGAAGCAGCTCAGGAATAAAATTATTCCGCTAGTGAAAGTCTGGTGGGAGAATCAATCCGGCAATGAGGCCACTTGGGAGAAAGAGACCGATATGCATTAGAAATACCCGCAGTTGTTCACATAAGGTATAAACTCCTAGAAACACCCTCGCATCTATTAGTTTCATTTAAAGTTTGGGGACCAAACTTCTATAAGTTGGGGAGGATGTAAAACCCCGTCCTAAAGAAATTGTCTATTTTAAATTTTAAAAATTTCATCTCTTAAAATTCGATTTAGAAACCTAAGGTTGAGGAACCGGCAAGAGCAAGGCCCGACCATAAGGCCCTTCGGTCCAGTCTCAAGGAGACCCGAGCAGCATCCGCGCTGAGCCCAACAGACTACCGAGCAACGGGACAGGAAAGCAGCCGGACTGCCAAGTAGAAGAACTGCCAAGCAGCTCAAACGCCTAAGGCTAGCCCTTCGGCCCATCCACCCTTCGGCCAAGTCGGTCAAATAGGAAACGACAAAGACCTGACAAAAAGCAAAAGTAATCCCTGCAAAAGCTGAACCTTTCGAGAATTCCGCCAAAAGCTGTCACCACCAGGAATCCCGCTGAAAAGCTGTCGGGAATATCGACCGGTCGACTGACACCACAACCGGACAAATAGCGTGCGGCTAAAGGCTACAGCTGCCAGGAAAGCAGGTGGGCACCACCCACTGGTTGGCCAGAACCCTTTTGGCGCCAAAACAATTCCCTTCCCCTCCAGCCTATAAATAAGGACCCCAAGACCCTCCAAACTTCACACCAACTCCTCCTGAGAATATTACTCTCCGTTTCTCTCTCTAGAAAGTTGTCCAGACACTTCTCCGATCGACAACTTCACCGACTGACCAATACATAAAGTCTTTACTTGTCCAATCACTCGAACAAGCATTTCGCATACCTTGCAGTGTTCGGCCAGCTCCTTGCCGAACATCATCCAAAGTAAAAAAGTCCTTCAGAAAGTCACAGTCCGACCAAACCAACTCTTCGGTCAAAGTTCAGCTCGGCAACCACCTGGACCAGAAGCCCTCAGATAAACTTAATCTTTTGGTGTGTTGTGTCATTTTTCGGCAAGCCCATCGAAGGACTTAGCCGCACTAAGGGATATCCTCCCTTGGTTTTTGCCGAAGCACTTGAGGATTACCTTTTCAGCTCGGCAGAAATGCCAAGTGTGCGGCACTAGTCCGAACGTCCTTTTGACCCTCCGGCTGAACTCTTTTTCAGTTCGGATGACCTATCTGGACCATCCCAGAACACCTCTGACTTTCCCGTATCACTGCCGACGTCCCGCACTGCCAAAGAACGAGTGCTCGGCAAAATGGATGGTCCGCCATTTAGAAGCCTTAGCCTTTTGAGCTCGTCTACACCTCCAATAGTTCGGGCAGTTGGCCTTAAGACCCTATAGATGCCTTAGTAATATTTTCGACCAGTCCTAGCAATCGAAGCCCCTTATCCCGCACTGCCTGAGTTTCCTGTTCCTTCGGCAGCTCGGCAGAGAACCCTTCGGCTCAGTTAGACCTTCGGTTAGAACGAGCAATAGACCTCCGACTGAGTTCTATTCAGTAGAAGCCCAAGACCACCGACCACTTAGGCCTTCGGTCAGAAGCCGAGCTTCGGCTATTAGTTCGGTCTGGCAGAACAGTTAGAAATTTATTTAGTCTTATGTTTTTGGCAGGTTCAGGCCCAGTACTACTTTAGGAGTCAAGTCAAGGAAACCTTACTACATTCAGGTGAATCTCTATATACCATGTTTACTCGTACTTTTCGAAAATGCTCATTTCCTTTACAAATGTATTTATGAAAATCATTGAATTGTCACTTGTTTGAGAAAATGAAATGAAGCACCTACTCTTTCTTAACCATAGATTAAACGGTCAATTTCGAATGACAGAATGTATAACTGAAATGGCAATGAAACAGAACAACATGATCATATGGCCAAAAAGGCACAACTATCATACTAAACATGGCAAAGTACTTCAATAAAAGCTTGATACAAGTATATAGCAAATGCTTGAAAAGCCTACGGGCAGGATCCTTAAAAGCGCAAAGACGCTAGTACCACTCGATGAAGGGTGATGCCACTGGGGCAGGTATTAGTTCCCCGGTGATGCCACGGGGGCACGAGTCAGATACCCGGTGATGCCTCTAGGGCACGAGTCAGTCTTCGGAGAGGACAGTTGTTAAACAAAGGTACGACACAGAATCATACCAAGATTACCTTATAGAACTGTTTTACGATTGAGTACTGCAAATCCATGAAACTTGTGAAATGTTATATATTAATTCACTCTAGCTTTGGCTTATGCGTCTTTCTAAAACCCTTTTCAGGTCATTTTGAGGAGTAGCTTGGAGCAGCTTAGTTGTTTTTTTATTTTATCTCTCTTTTGATGTATAGGCCCTCGAGCCTACACTTTTGTAATTCAAGTACTTAATGGAAATTGTTGATACCCCATTTTGGCTCACTACCCGAAGTCAGCCAAGTCAAAATTAGAATAAATCAGTCAACTTCAGAATCGGTCGAATCGGACTTAAAACGGATCAAAAACTTATTCCCGGCATGTCTGAACTTTCTCACGAGCAAACATCGGTAATCAACACAAATGACTTATCGACAAACAAATGTCGGAAAAATGTCAGGAACATTTCTCTAAAGTTAGATTCTGGAAACGAGGTGTAGTTCATGACAAACGGCAAGCAGACAACGAAGAAGTCGACGCACGACATGCACTCCAGACCGGTATCAACAGAAACTCATGCGAATGTCCGAAAATCAATCGCTCAATCAAAATTCGACCGTAAAATCATTACTGAGAAATCTGCATGATCACCAACGTCATCGGGTAAAAATACAGAATTAATTCGGATCCGAACGTCATTATGTTCGGAGCATCAAGGAATGACAAGATGGTATCGAAAATGTGCAAACCGATTTTTCATGGAGTCCTGACGAAGAGACAAAAAATTATTGCAAGTCAGTTTCTGCAAATTACCTCACGATGGTGAGACGAGCACAATCCGAGGAATTCTGTGTGAGGAGAAAGGGTCGGAAAGTAAGCGGCTCTTGAAGAATCGTCCGATTTCAGCGGCGATAAGTTTAAAATTCATGATTCAAGCCAACAAAAATTATGGCGACATCAATTTCCTCGGCAACGGAACCCGCGACATCGCAAAGCAGGCAGCTCGGAGATTTCGGTTCAGAGTATAAATCTTTTGGAAAATAAAAGGAAAATAAAAGACAAATCTCCCTAAAATAGGGAAAGGATGTTTTCAGGCCCGAATAAATCATCCAAACCCATCCAAAATGTGCCAAACCACCCCAGCTCCCATCCAAAGGAGCTGGTTGCAATGATGACATCACTGTCGCACCTATAGGTGCGACCGAGCCCTATAAAAATGGCCACACCTTGGCCATTTGGAGGGAGATCCAAGGGTGCAAAATCCTGGCCAAACTCTCTCCACATTCTGTCCCAAATCAGAATACCTTTGCCATTTCCAGGAATTACACTACCTAGCCCGGATCAGGTCCGAGCCTTCCTGAAATCATCCTAGCCACTTTTCATCCCACCAAAACTCCCTCAAATCAGTGTCTACATACTGAAACCAGCCACCAAAAGTCCAAATCCTCAAACCAAAAATCCAAACATCCAAGAAAACTCTTTCCGATAAACCGAAAAACCTTACCGACTAGCCGAACTTCTGCCGAAATTCCGTCAAACAATCCATCCTCCATTTAAATTTTACAGCGTTTGTATAAATTCTCATTTTCATTTTAGGAAAGTCCCGGTTACCGTTTCGGGATTATAGTCTCGTATTAGTAGGGGCGGCGCCCGGATACTATACGTTATTATAATCGTATGATTCGAAATCGGCGAACTTATCCTCCACCATTTGTAATTCCGTCAAGGTATATGAATACAAATTCATTTTAAATCGCAGCGTACTTTTCAAGAATAGATCTTAATATTCATATATTAAGGAATCAATTTTATAACTTTCGAGTGGAGATACGTCAGACCAGAGTTGGTTATATAACCGACCAGTCGTATAAATCACACGTCGTTATCCCGAAAGTTGATTCTTTAATATATAAATATTCTTCTCTTTTTTATCTTTGAAGGAATTGATCTTCCGAGAATTCAAGTGGAGGTATATCAGACCTGAGTTGGTTACATAACCGACCGGCGATACAAATCCCACGTTGATACCTCAAAGATCAAGTTCTTCATGACATTCATAAAATCAGTTATCTTCTGAAAGATTGATCCTCTAGTTTTCAAGTGGAGATGTATCAGACCTGAGTTAGTCCAATGACTGACCGGCTGTATAAATCCCATATTGACATCTCTAAAAATCAAATTTTCATTACGGTAACATTCAAAAAAATCATTTATATTCTCAAGAATGGTTTGTCCAATTTCATGTGGAGGCATATCAGACCTGAGTTGGCTATACGCCGACCGGCTGTATAATTCACATATTGATACCTTGTGAACCTATTCTTCATTATATTAATGCTTACAAATTTCTTCAAATGATTATTTGGCTAATGTATGGCTGCGACCGATAAGCCGAATAATCATTGTTCGAATTTCTAAAAGACAATTCATTCAAAACCCGGTCCTTCCGGCATACTATTACATGTAGCGTCGTTCTGTTCGGCCATGCCAACACGATGCCAATCTATCTATTCTAATATGTTTATATATGTATTCATACATTTTCCATATTCATGTTCCTCCCCAAGTCCCCCTTCTTTCCTTTTTATCAAAACAAAATAAAAATGTACATAAACAAAAATATCAAATCTCTTGATTTAGATCACCGGCGAAGTTAAGTAACCTTCGTGATTTGAACCGGGAAATGGTTTGTGAGTCGGCCCCGACCGGATCATTTATCATTCCTTTGAGATTGCAAACAAAATAAAAATGAACATAAACAAAAATATTAAATCTCTTGATTTAGATCACCGGCGAAGTTTAGTAACCTTCGTGATTTGAATCGGGAAATGGTTTGTGATTCGGCCCCGACCGGATCATTTATCA
>NMUG010005048.1:0-13402 GCA_002855965.1 Monotropa hypopitys | reverse complement strand
CAAAATTGTTCATTATAACATCTATCCCAGAGGATCAGAGAAGGTACCGAAAGACGATGTGGTGTAGTTGTGTTATGAGATACTGGAGAAGAAGAAGATTGACTTTGGGCTGTTGATTTGGCAGACTATTGCCCGGTTCCGGTTACAATCAGGATCCACTACTAGCTTACCGTTTGCCTACCTTATCACTTCACTATGTTTAGACTCCGGACTTCGGATGTCGCAGCGGGATTCGTGGATTTTTGCACCCCTTGGGCCTATTACATATGAGACAATCGCTCTGAGCAGAGAAGTACACCGGGAGAGACGTGCACCTCCAGACTCACCCCATAGAGATCCAGATGATGTTCCCATTCCTCCTGTGGAGGCACTTTTACTAGTTGATGAGCCTAATACATAGGATCTTTCCCAAAGTGTGCTACCTGAGCCACCGGTGCCACCTTTCCCTTCAGTCATATGCCTAGATCCCGTACCCCTATAATTTTGGATAGTGGAGAGTTGATGGAGACCTTGCTAAGATTGGAGAAAAAGATTGATGAGGAGAGATTGGCAAGAGAGGCAGAGAAAGTGAGGAGGACGATTTGGGAGAAGGAGGTAAGTGATCAGTTGGTGGAGTTGTAGAGGCAGAAGGATGGAGAGGACAGCCCCAAGAAGGAGGAGTCTGAGAGCGGGTACTCTGGATCTGAGGAACCCGAGGATGACTGACTTATTTTAGTTTGGGTTTATTTTGTTTGTTTTGTTTGATGTCATCTAGTAGACATGACTTTCGTTTTATGGATAATGGTGGTTTGGGATAGTTTACCATGCTTTCATATTTGCCATCATTATAGTCTACTTTATCATACCCTTTTGACGTTACAAGCTATGAAAGCCTTTTTTTTATTTTGTGAGATCCCATGTGTGATTGCTTTGTATGGATGTTTATTGTGAATTGCATACCACTAACTTTGTTGAATGCAACACATACAAATACTTTAATCCCACCATATAAGCTGTGATATCTTCCATTGGTGTTCCGAGGATGGTTCCATAACCCTTACACAAATATCTAATGAGTTCTCTTTGTGAGTGACCAACCGAGAGATTTGGAATCAAGGTTTAACGAAGAAGAGGGAGGTCATGCACTACAAAAGGGTGTCTAAAAGATAAATTGAAAGCTCTTTACTCGGCAAATTACCTTGGGAGCATGTTAACACGTTTGTTAGACTTCATTGTTGTTAGGATTCTAGGTTTTTTGGGTAGTCATTGCTAAAAACCCTCATGAGACCTCACTCGTCCTACCGGGGCTGCCCGAGGGTTTAAAGGAACTATCCATATTTTTCATTCACATTTGTTTTTCAAGTTCATATTTTTGCTTCATTGTTCTCTTATTCATTTTTGTTTCTTTTGCTAAGGGACTAGCAAAATGTAAGTTGAGGGATGTGATAGGTACGGTAACGTACCTATTTATATGTCTTGACCATACATATTGTTAGTCCTAAAGCTAATATATAGTAAAGTTTGTAGTATTTTTGGAATAAGTGGCTTGGCAGGTATTGAGGTAGAAATAAGCTAATAGAGCCATTTTAGATTACATTGGAAATTTCGGGACTAGAAAAGGCATGATGACGGACCCTAGACCCTTGATGAGGATCAATTCATTGATGGAAACAAGGCTGGAGTGTCAAAAACGTGAGCCGGATAACAACAAACAAGAGAGAAGAAGGAAATCTGTCAGACCCATAACCAGTTACGTCATTTCAGGGTGCAACCGGTTGCGCCATGTTGTGCAGACCTGCAGAGTGCAGAAAAAGTGAAAACAACCACGACTTGTGTAACCGGTTATGCTCTCAACCATAACCAGTAGCGCTCTGCCAGAAAGAATCATTAAATGAAGAAGCGCAACCGGTTACGCCCAGAATCAGCGCAACCGGTAGCACTGTTGCGCGGAAGACAGATCTGCTAAACAGGATTATTATGTTTTAAGGCTAAGTTTTTCGATGCTTATACCCTTCATTAAGGGTAATTAAGGAATTGTGAAGTGTATTAGGTATAAATACAATAGATTAGGCTCATTAGGGATATCTTTTATAGCCGGCTAAGCCTCATATACCCCGAATAATCGTTGTATTGTCGGATCCATTGTTCTAGAATATGTTTATTGTCTTTGTGTTGGAACTTTTGTGTGTTTAGACTTACTCCATCATTAAATGAATGTTTTTCAATAGATCTACTTAGTGTGATTGTTATTTTGATCTTCAATTACGATTCATACAATATGTATTTTATAGGTCTACCTAATTCGGATATGATGATCTATACATTGTAGACGGTCCGTGCTATTAGATGATCCGTGCCTTTGAGATGGGTCGTACTATTAAGATGGGTCGTACTAGCGGTGATAGTTCATACTATTCAGTGAAAGTAGTTATCTTCCTCTCATAACCAATAGAGTTGCAATATAGTGGATGTGAGATGTTCCAACCAAGACCGAGTTGTATTGAATTCTAGAACATGTGGTGAAGAAGTGACATGAAAGCCCAGGGTACCTTTTTATTCAAAATAATTACTTTAGTTTTGCTTTAATTCCTTTTAATTACAAATTCTCAAACCAAACTTCAAAACCTGTTTCAGAACTTAAGCTAAAAAATAAAGATTCGATTGATTGAAATCCTTCACTTTCTATGTGTTCGATCCTTGTCTTACCACTACTATGTAGTGTTAATAAATTGATATTATTATCTTTGACGCGCTCGCGGCAAGCGTATCATGAATCCACTGGCCAATGCTTCTAGTATATTTCGTGACTTACATGAGAACTCATATCTCTCCCTTTGGCCAAAGACTTCTTTCCTAGATACTCACTCATCGGTGATCACTAGATATTCCATGACTTATGGGAACACGTATCTCCCACTTAATATTTTTAAGGGTGATCGATATCACCATGGGCACTAAATACCCAATATCATCATTCATACATATTTATCTCTTTTAATTATTTCATTTGTAAATCATGGGTGAAAGATTCAAGATTGTGTGTAGGTAGGCCTCATAGGGAACATTCCCTATATTTGACATACATTGGATATGTTGAATATATTATTTAGTTCTTCAAGTCACAATTCAACCTTGACGATATCAAGGGAGACAATCATTTCTTTTAATGCCTTCCACCTTGACGATATCAAGGGAGGCCATTTAAATCGTCACAACATTGAGAGACTACTTCATTTTATCATGTTTTCACCCATTGATTCCCCAATCAAGTCAAGATGCCACAATGCAGGGGGGTCTCTAATAATTCAAGGAACACCATTTCTATCAAACACACCTAGGCGAGTCATGGGCAATCCCAATTTCACTCTAATGTCCAACTTAAAAATTGTGTTTAGCATATATGACCCACATGGTACCAGGGTCACCTAGAACCTCAATTAACTCTAATACAACCCATGGTCTTCATAATTTAAGCCTATTGCTCACTTGGACATTTTGTCGAACATATGGTGGACATTGCATTCCAAGGCCACCTAAGGACACCAAAATTTCTCTAAAGCTCTTACAACCTCAACATCAACCATCAAGACTCATTCCAACATTTTATCAAAAACTTGGCCTTCATAAATTTGAAGGCCAAGAACATGGTCTCCTATAAATCCTCTAAACACAAGACCAAGACTCATAGCCTTTCCAAATCATACCTACATGAATACTAACCAATAACACTCCATGAACTCGATGGAGGATGAATGAGAGGGAAACAAACCACACTCACACACATATAATATAGAAGAGAGAGGTTACCCACCAAGAATACCAAGTCTTGAAAACTCTAAGTGAGAGCTTCTTTACACCACCACGAATGGGATACACCAATGTGAAGCTCTCGAGCCCTCTTCAATGTTTGTGAAGACGAAATCTCTAAAAACCAATCCAATCTTCAAAGAGGCTAGAGAGAAGGGAGAGGTTTTGGGAGAGAATACAGAGAGAGATTTTGGTAGAGAGAGAGAGAGTGGAGGGAATGTTTTGAATGAGAAGTTAGGGCATTCTCTCCTCTTTGTTGTGTCTAAAACACTCGTGAAATGACCATAATACCCTTAATTTTCCTTTTCAAAATTCTGCCCGAATGACATGTATTTCGATATACAAGGTATTGTATATCGAAACACAATCTACTCATTGGTTGTCGGAACATGAACAGCTAGCCAGTATTGCGATATACATAAAGCTACATATCAAAATACGGCTCAAGGCCTAGCATATTGAAATACGACTCAAGGCCTAGCATATTGAAATACAGGCATATCAAAATGCAATAGGTATGCGGAGGATCTATATATCGAAATACAGACCTTATGCATATCAAAGTGCAAAGATAGAGGACTTGCGTATCGAAATGCAAGGTCTATTGTATATTGAAATACAGGGTCAGGACACTTGTATATCAAAATGCAAAAGGGAATGGGAGGGGACATATATCGAAATATGGGCAACAAAGGGGAAAATAGTAGCCTTCTATTTTGACAACAAGTGTATATCAAAATGCAGCAATCGAATGGGGGCACGACCATTGTATATCAAAATACACATTGGGGCCACAACCCATGGACACTACATATCAAAATGTAGTATGGGAGGAATGCGGAGGCAGTCTTGTATATCGAAATACAAAAGGGGTGTGGGAAAATTGGATGTGGGGCCTTCGGGCCACCCGACAAGCATCAAATTCAACCCGACCAACCCGAACTTATTCATCTCATCAAAACAAAGGTCCATCTTCCTTGAATTTACTATTTCACCAATGATTAAGGATTTTGGGATTATAAATCAACAAAAATCCTAAAAATTGGAATTTAAATTTCCGAAATCAATTTATAAAATTTTGAGCAGTTATAATTTATACCCCTTAAAAGAATTTCGTCCTCGAAATTACATAGGGTAGAGGTGCAACGGGATATAGCATCCAGAAGAGAGGACAACATGATACTACACGAGAGAAAGGATCGTAACCAAATTGGAATGGATGGATGATAGCTAGTGAGAACACAGCCTCGTACAAATAACCCACGATTACTCACATGCATCCATCACTTAATGCACACATATGCTCCATGATATCTACCCACACATACAACACAACACATATGTCCTAGTGCGATAACTATATGACATTGGTAATTTATTTTAAGATGCCCCAGTCGGTATCTCTTCTCAAACCAATTCACGCAAGTCAAACATATATCACATAGTTAAAGGAAGATACTCACACACACCAAAATGTACATGTGCTAGCCCAAATAACATGGCATAGCATCATACTCACACTAAATCTAAATATCAATGTGCATTCGTACCCAAATTTTCCCACAATTTACTAATGATGTTGCTTCCAAGGTCCATGACCTTTTTGCCGATGACCGATGAAACATTCAACATACGAGTATGCGATGAATGACACAACAAGGGAAATCAAAATTTCCTATCTTACTAGGATTTAACGATAACTGGTGGATGCACCACTTGTGCTTAAGGTACAATTGTGAAAGATGACCAACGACAGAAAAGGAAAACTTCCCACCATGGCCACATTAATTGAAGTCAACATCAAACAAAGGGAGACAAGGTAATTCATAATAAAATTTGGCACCAAACAAGACATCCCAAGGGTTCCACCATGATCTATAATATAATCCAAATGAAACATAATAGAGAAAGTGACAAGTTTTAAATAGAGTTCAACAACGACAACAAGAACACCAATTTTATCGGGGAACATAAATCATTGCACAGAGATGTTGACCAAAGAGTGACTACATTACCAATTCTTTCTTCCATAAGACTTTGCTACTTAGGATAATTTCTTGGCATATTTCCAACTTCTCCATATGAGAAACAAGACATTGATGGTGGAAGTGGCATGGTGCATTGGGCACAGAAGTGACCTGGCTATCGACATTTGTGGCATACGATATGAGATTTGGAGACAATTCTCAGCTTGTGAGATGAAGAAGAAGAATTCACACCCCGATGCTTGCATGAAGATTTGGCTTGATCTTGGCCTCACTTCTTACCAAGACTTCTAGAAGTAGATGAACTCATACTAGCAAGGTGATGACATGGCTCCCGCATAGGCACCATCTTTGCTTCATCTAGACAGGATTCAATAGCTCTAGCACTCTTCAGCAATGTGGCAATATTTTAAATCCACTACCCCATAACAAATTGTCAAATTGAACAATGCAAACATTGCTCAAATCTTCTGCACTTCCAGTCTTCTAAACTAACCATTTCGGATGCAAAGCATGATAGTGACTGAAATTTGGAAGCATACTGGAAGACAATCATGTCATCCTGAATTAGTTGCTCGAACTGCAACCTCAATTTCTCATGATAGGAGTTAGAGAAATACTAATTATCAAAGATAGTCTCGAACTACTCCCAAGACATGCTATGAAGGAGAGGCATTCAACAATCGGTCATTCTGCATCACTAAACTCCACCACTAATTGGCTTCTCCAACAAGCTGATATACTGTCAGAGACACTCTGATAGAGCTCTCGACAACACCCAAGGCATCAAGGATCTTTTGGATCCCTATTAGCCAATAATTTTCCACCAAGGCACGACTTTTCCCACCATCTCTAGGTACACCAGTTTCATGGCCAACCTCTATGATGGTTGTTTCCAACCTTTGGGCCAGTTGATCAGGGTGTAAATGAACTCCTTATTTATGAGCAACTCCAAGTGTAAGAATGTCACAATGACCTTAACCTATTACACGTCTAGTAGCCATCGAGCTACCTCGCAAAGAAAACAACTAAAGTCATCCAACACGAATACTCAAGTGAACACAAGAAGGATGAACAACTTTCATGGACCACCTAGGCTCCTTAATGATCAATTAGCCCAAAATGAATGCAAGACCAGAGTTCAGGAGGGGAAGGTACATCGTGAATTAGACCTTAACCCACAAATTAACAAACAGCTTCCTCATGAAATCCACATAAAACCCATAACTAACAAAATCAACCTAGCCTTGTTGGGGAAATTTACTATAAGGTCATACAACTTATAGAAAATATCATAAAATTTTGGCAACACTTCAAGATTTTTTATAAGATTAAGGGGAAACTTAAACTCAAATGGACTGATATGCCTAATTTCCAATAATCACACTAGAATTTATACCCCAAAATGGTAAAATAACCAAACTTCCGAGACTAGAAGGGTTCCAAGGGGTATATTCAATGCCAACTATGACCAAAGTCACAGGAGATCTAATACATCATGCCACCAAGGCCAGGGTTCCACCTCCCAGACACTAGGGCAAGGAACAACCATAACACGAATCTCGAATATCTCCAGGGATTTCTATTTAACTACTGACCACAAACTCAACTCTATTGACACAGAGGAGTCTAATACTGGATAGGAATGACACAATATGCATCATGAATGCAAGGAACGAAGATAAAAGGATGTACAACCACTGCAAGGCAACTAATTTGCCACACAAGAACAATACTCACTCCCAATAAATTAAAAAAACTCAACATCCATGGAAGGAGAAACATTACACTCGAGTAGAATACAAGAAAGTGCACGACATGCACATGCAACAGATGGTTCAAGAAATACAAATGAAGAACCCAATGAGACTAAATGTTTCCCCATGATTCTGAGGTATTTGAACTGGAAGCTTTGATACCAATTGTAACGGCCTCGATTTTCAAACCATTTTTTTGAAATGAATATTAAATGGATAATATAAATAGGAGGTGGGTCATTACCCAAAGCATCAATCCACAAGGCACCCAACTAAGTAAAATAAAATCCACTAATAAGCTACAATGGTGTAGAAAAGTACAAAGGATCGAAAGAGTAATAAATACAATAGCTGACTACAACATCTACAAGGATAAATAAAACTAAAAGTGCAAGGGAATGACAACCTCCATAGAAAATCATGTTTCTACTCCGAGAACTCCAATCAACAAGCCTTCTTATCCCTACAATACAAAACACTGGCAGGAAAGGGGAAGGGGGTCTGAGCGATCCACATACTCAGTAGGAAAAAACCCTAACTACCACCAGGCAAGCATATGGTGGGTGTGTGCCCAAGTATCCATATGCAGGACATGTCAAAGACAACAAAAGAACCCAAGCCTTATGACATACAGATATATCCTCAAGATGCACTAGACACAAGCATGCCACCGACAATGGGTGTAAACTCACATCCTCAATACTACATGAATGTAAGATGAAAGTATCCAAGGTGCAACCGAAATAGACTATGATGCAAACACAAGTTAAACCTTCGCTACTAGGGTAAGACAACCCTAAGGACCTACTAGAAGGACCCAATGAATCGCACCACCAAGATTTCACTTACTAACTCACCCCACATTCTCTTTCAACCTTAGACATTGTTATGGATTGGATTCACATATAATTTTGAGATATTTGAGTGATTGAAGTTTTTCCAATTCTCTCAACCTTGACGAAACAAGAGATAACCAATTATCATTCATTATTATTATTGTTTCACCGTATATTTCCATCTAATCAAAATAAGAGGGTCATGTATCTCAACCTTGACAAAACAAGAGAGTAATCATTGTGCTAAGTTGTCCTAGAACCTACCGGTCAGTGCTTCTAGCATATTCCGAGACTTATATGGGAACTCGTATCTCCCCCTTTGGCCAAAGACTTCTTTCCTAGATCCTTACCCGGTGGTGATCACTAGATATTTCATGACTTACGAGAACATGTATATCCCACTTAACACGTTTAAGGGTAATCAATATCACCATGGGCACTAAATACCCAATATCATCATTCATACATATTTATCTCTTTCATTTTATTTGTGAATCATGGCTGAAAGATTCAAGATTGAGTGTAGGTATCCCTCGTAGGGCACATTCACCATATTTGACATACATTGGATATGTTGAATCTATTATTTAGTTCTTCAAGTCACAACTCAACCTTGACGATATCAAGAGAGACAATTATTTCTTTTAATGCCTTCCACTTTGACGATATCAAGGGAGGCCATTTAAATCGTCACAACATTGAGGGACTACTTTGTTTTATCATGTTTTTACCCATTGACTCCCCAATCAAGTCAAGATGCCACAATGCATGGGGGGTCTCTAATAATTCAAGTAACTCCATTTCCATCAAACACACCTAGGTGAGTCATGGGAAATCCCAATTTCACTCTAATGCCCAACTTAGGAATTTTATTTAGCACATATGACCCACATGGTACCAGGGTCACCTAGAACCTCAATTAACTCCAATACAACACATGGTCTTCATAATTTAACCATATTGCTCACTTGGACATTTTGTCGAACATATGGTGGCCATTGCATTCCAAGGCCACCCAAGGGCACCAAAATTTCTCTAAAGCTCTTACAACCTCAACCATCAAGACTCATTCCAACATTTTATCAAATACTTGGCCTTCATAAATTTGAAGGCCAAGAACATGATCTCCTATAAATCCTCTAAACACAAGACCAAGACTCATAGCCTTTCCAAATCACACCTACATGAATACTAACCAATAACACTCCATGAACTCGATGGAGGATGAATGAGAGGGAAACAAACCACACTCACACACATATAATATAGAAGAGAGAGGTTACCCACCATGAATACCAAGTCTTGAAAACTCTAGGTGAGAGCTTCTTCACACCACCATGAATGGAATACACCAATGTGAAGCTCTCGAGGCCCTCTTAAATGTTTGTCGAGAAGAAATCTCCAAAAACCAATCCAATCTTCAAAGAGGCTAGAGAAAAGAAAGAGGTTTTGGGAGAGAATAGAGAGAGAGAGAGAGAGAGAGAGAGATTTTGGTAAAGAGAGAGTGGAGGGAATGTTCTGAATGAGAATTTAGGGCATTCTCTCCTCTTTGTTGTATCTAAAACACTCGTGAAATGACCATAATACCCTTGATTTTCCTTTTCAAAATTATGCACGAATGATGCACAAAACTGCATATCGAAATACGGATCAAGGCCCAACATATCAAAATACGGGCATATCGAAATGCAATAGGTATGCAGAGGATCTATACAGACCTTATGCATATCAAAATGCAAAGTCAGAGGACTTGCATATCAAAATGCAAGGTTTGTTGCATATCAAAATACAGGGTTAGTACACTTGTATATCAAAATGCAAAAGGGAATGGAAGGGGCCATATATCAAAATATGAGCGAGAAAGGGGAAAATAGCAGCCTCCTATTTTGATATACAACAAGTGTATATCGAAATGCAGTAATTGAAATGGGGCACCACCAGTGTATATCGAAATACACATTGGGGCCACAACCCATGGACACTGCATATCAAAATGCAGTATATAAGGAATGGGGAAGCAATCTTGTATATCGAAATATAAAAGGGGTGTGGGGAAATTGGGTGTGGGTCCTCTGGGCCACCCGAAAAGTGTCAAATTCAACCCGAACCAACCCGAACTTATTCATCTCATCAAAACAAAGGTCCATCTTCCTTGAATTTACTATTTCACCAATGAATAAGGATTTTGGGATTATAAATCAACCAAAATCCTTAAAATGGAATTTAAATTTCCAAAATCGATTTATAAAATTTTGAGACATTATAAACTCTAGATAGACATCAATCCTCACATACAACCAACCTCGCACGCACACCTAGTACGGTACCAGAATAACTCGTGGAAGTTTGTTTTGAGATGTGATGGCCAGTCACCTTCTCAAATTAATCCTTAGTCATTCCTACACCACATGACACGGACTATACATGCACACAAACGATCATGCAAAATATCATTATATCTAAGTCGATGCAATTAACCCAAAAGAGACACACTCTTTACCCAAAACTCTCAACGTAGTTGCATAATACATACACAATTTCACCTCACTGACCAAGCCAACAATACCAAAACTTAACATCCCTCTAACCAACACCATCACACACTCTCAGAAATAAGACACCAGAAGGAGTCATACACACCCAAAATAGAGGCGCTCGAGTACACAAAGGATAAGAAGATGAGAGAGAGATTGCCACAACCCATGTTCGTAGAACAATATAGCGAGAAGGGAACGTCCACAAGAGGATAATGCACATAAGTGAGAGTGCATGAGATGAGAATGTGATTGAAAGGTGAGGGAACTCCACAGGATCCCACCATCTTCTCCCATAATAAAAAAGAATGGCAACGAACAACTCTTCCACATCAATGCTTGCTAGGAGTGAGTCAAAAGTTTAACTTATAGTTTTGTGACTTCGAGAAGGCAAGAACACAAAGATGTAAGTAGTTCGCATCACCCAAGATGAATGGATCACCATAGCCCAACCGAATACCATGAGTTCTGGCATTTCCACAAACCATCAATATGGAATCGACGATGAATAGGAATAACATCAAGATCCTTGTCAGAATAAGCCAGGAATTGCTCAAAGAAATGAGCTTCTCCCATTATCGCCAACGACCATCTATACAACACGAAAAGATTAAGAATATGACAATTGATGATAAGGGGATAACACACACCAACTATACTATAAAGCATACCTCCACAACTATAAGCCTGAACTAAGGAATATCCACTAACTCTAAATTCTAATCACTACCTCAAACTCAAGGTTTAAGCTACACCTCCTCCTTAAATAATCTCTTAAGAGACTCTTATGCACACCAATGTGCCACTTCATCCACGTCTCTGAACCAAATACTAGCCCTCCAAAATTAATTTGGCTAAACCTCTCCCACCAAAACATAAACAAGCCAAACAACACCCATACTCCGGATCAATGACTCCAACCACCACTCACATCCAAATCTCTAAGTCACCAAGTGACACCAACCTTATCCTCATCGAGCCCTCAAGCTAACTCCAAACAAGGAAGTGACCCACATCTTTAACCACCTCCAACTGCACTAAGGCTACTCAAACTCCCCTGATGACCCGAGCACTATTTCCAAACGAGGAAAGGAAACAAGGTACGACTTCCACAACCCAAAAGGATACATTTACCAAGACCATACATCACAGGTTAGAGAACAAAGGTGGGTTCGACACGTGCCCAAGCCCCACATCATCCAACTAAACTCAACTCACAACGATGGCACATCACAATTCACACTTCCCCTATGACAACTCTAACTGCATCGATGATTGACACTCGGTTTTGTAGTTTAGACTATCAATCATATCTCCATTTTGTTGTTATTATTTTGTTATTTTCTTCCTTTTTGTACATATGTATTTAATCTTTGTTTTGTAGTTTTGTTTGTGTTTTTAAGATTAATGATTGATCCCTGGACGAGTCCGGAAGTCCTCGATACCATCCCGAGCCATGAGGTGAAGCCTGAGTATCAAATGTAGCACCAAAGGCACCAATTACCGAAAGAAGGGAACCCAAGAGAAACGGGCATAACTTTTGATGTGTATCTCCGATTGCTAATTGTAATATGACATTGGAAAGCTATCGACGAGACACAAAAGGGAAAAATCTGCAAAAATCCCAACAGAAGGTTCTGTACCGGTAGCAGAAGCGTTTTGTACCGGTATGCCATTACCCCGTACCGGTACAGCTTGCTGTTTGCTGGGTTTTTTGGCTTCATTAATGGCATTTTGGTAAATATTTTGGGCTGAGAGTATATATATGTTGTATAATTCGTGGAAGAAAATAAATTAGGTTTTGTTTTAGTTTTAGTTAGGGTTTTAGGGGTTGAGAGCCTCCCTCTCTTCCCCCTTCTTCTTCCCCTTCATTTGAGGGTCTTCCATGGAGTTTCGGAGGAAATGCCGAGCATTGACGACGTAAGGCTCTCCCCCCTCTCTCTACTTATGTACTTTATTTACGCACTTATATTTTAATAAATTTCAATTTCATTTTGAATCTTGTGTTTTTATTGTGTTTTTGTGATTCAATGTTGTAGTGCAGTGTTAATGGAGGCTTAACCTCATTGGTTTGGCCATGGGGTAATTAGCATCCCGGCCTAGACTTGTGTTTGAATGCTACATGTATGGGCTTAAAATGTAGTGGCCTAGGGTGTAGGAATTCACTACCTAGGGTCTTAGCCAAGTGGGGGTAATCACCTTGATGCATCGTCGACATGAATAATGGCACGACACATGCTTAGTGCGATGTTCCGCTAGATGTTCGACAAAATTCCTAAGTGAATGAATTCACCTCGAAACCACTCAATTGATATATAATTGTTGTCTTGAGGTAGCCTAGGTGTTAGAGGCATGTAGTTCTCACATTGGGACCAACCAAGGGTTGTCGACCTCTGTGACGGTTTGTGCCATGTACACTCCGTGCTTTGAGCATGTCGCCCGATGAGTATAAGTCGGCCTAGTAAACCAAATTCTAATCCTTGTGTCATCTCTTGACCCGTGAC
>NMUG010005047.1:0-13406 GCA_002855965.1 Monotropa hypopitys | reverse complement strand
ATATCTATGATGATTATGATGTTAGAGTGATTTTGGGATGATTTAGGTTGAATTAAAGATAGGAAGATAATTTAAGGGAAATTGTGGTGATGATTCACCATTTTAATATTTGAGAAAATAAGGTTCAGAACTTGAATGGGCTTGAGGAAGTCATGGAATGACTTTAGGATAACATTTTGGTGTTTAGAATGATGGGGAAGTGTTAGGGTTTGAGTTTGGAAGGTTGGGTGGGAGTTTGGAGGCTTTAGGGACAAATTTTGTCATCCTCGTCCGGACCAGGGTTGAGGTTCGTCCGGACGAGCGAGCAGTGACTTTTTGGAGAATTTTCGGACATGGTCATCGAGACGACGGGGGGTTTCGGTCCGGACAAAGGTGGTCGTTTTGACGAAGGTGGGGTCTCGTCCGGACGAAGCTTCGCAGACAATTATTTTTTTAAAGGTGTTTTGGATGTTTTTGAATGAGGTGTCAGTTGGGGACTTCCAAAACACTTAGTAAATATTAGGGAACGTGATAGACATCATCATTACTCTATTTTGGCCCCAGAAAGAGAGGGAGAGAGAGAAGACTTGGAAAGCTATTGAAGGTCTTGAGGAAGAAGAAGAAGTTTTGAAGGAATTCTTGTATAGAAGATATCCCTATCTTGTAATTCTTAATAATCAAACTTTCTCTATAGTTTTAGATACTTTGATTTCCTGTTTTGGGGAGGGATTATATGTGCACACTTCATGTTTACACATGGATGATATGGGATGGAAAATCCTAGAAGGGATATAGGGATAGGGTGATTAGTTGTAGTGTTAGTCTTTGAATTTAATGCAAACTCTTTGGGTATGAGACTTGAACATTGTCTTAATGATAAGAACATGGAGTTTGGATTCTATAGTCAAATATGTTTCTCTTAGGGTTGTGATCTACAAGTCTTTTAGAGAGAGTTTCATATTTTAAGGGAGAACTCCCTATGAAATAAAGTATATATACGAGGTGACATGTATAAGTGGGAGTAATGTGTTATTCATGTTGAGTATTGTCCCATTCATATCATTTTGGGACTGAATTTTATGTGATGCTTTCCACAGGGGAAAGTGTAGAGAACCAGGAATCATCGGATAAAGAAAAGGGAATCGTCCATTAGGTGGTATCGGTGAGTGTATGGTGATACATTTCTTTAGTACGTGGAGTTGTACTTTAGAATTGTTTTTGTAATGGTGTCTCATTGGAAAGTGAATTTGCATGCATAGTATTGATACATGATTACAAATGATTTTAGAAAGCTTTTGGCCTTTGGGCTTGTTTTTGGAAGGAAATGGCCTTCGGGCATTATTTTGGAAATGGTTTGAAAAGGTATATATGTATACCCTAATGGAAATGGTTTTCCTTGTAACACAAAAGTGGAAGAATAATAAAGGATGATTATGCCTATATGGCGGTGGGTGATGCCCCTTTTTACATGTTGAAGCTGGGTTGCGATCTCAGTGACATATAATGAATGGTATGGTGGCTTCATCCGGCCAGCGACATGTTGAAGCTAGGTTGCGACCCTAGTGACATGTTGGAAATGAACTCATAAGCAAAGACTATTTTGGTGACATGTTGAAGTTAGGTTGCGACCCTAGTGACATGTTGAAAATGAAACCTAATTGTGAAAGATATTTTGAAGGGGCAAAAGATGCTCAAATTCTTTGAAAAGGGACTGCGAGTCCGAGTTATATCTATTTATGAAAAGATGTATGTGGTGCATAGTTTTGGAAAGGAAAGGGAGCTTGAGGGTCCATGTTCTATAAAGTGTTTTATTTCTTGACTTGGTTTAGTCATAGCATGAGATGCATCTTTCCATACTCGTTGTATTTTCAAAGCATTTTTACTTATGCTTACCTTGAATTGGAAATGGAAATATATTATTCACACTCTATTTTCCTTGTGTTTTTGGATACTTGGAAAGCAGACTATGACATATAGCGGTCCACTACAAAGCTCGGAGTTGGTGGTGAGTTGGAGAAGTAATGCTCATTTTGGGAGCAAGTTTATTTATCTTTTTTGTTTAGAGTAGGTAGTAACTTGGGCAAAAGTATGTAATGAGTTCATGTCAGTGATGTTGGGAATTCAGATTTGTAAGACCGTGTTTAGTTTATCTTGTGTTGGTACTTGACAAAGGTGTTAGTATTGACTTGGTTAATAAATGGGTATGGTACTTATGGTTTATGTTAGAGTTTGTTAAAAAAAATATTTCGCATTTTATTTTATGGTTTATTGGTGAGGGATGTTACAACTTGGTATCAAAGCTTGGGTTTATAGGTCCGAGTTAGGGGACAAAGTGACAAGTGGAAATTATACTTGAGGTGAGTGATTGAGGTAACGTGTTGGAGGCGTAGTTTAGTGTTTTGTGACTATTATGTGTGTTTTTGGCACCCACGATACTTACCTTGAAATCCAATTGGAAGGATGTGTGATCAACGTTCACTTCTAATGGGAAGTCTTGGAGAGATAAGTGGAAAAGCATAATGTAACAAAATATTAAGGGTTAGTGTGGTTATGTATGAGGAGCTAAGTAGTGGACCATAGGGTGTCGATTCATGTATGTGTAGTCATTGAGGGGTGTGACTAATGCGTGTGTTCTGGCATCTAATATTTGTTTCCATCATGTTTGCATTCTTGTCGTGTGATTGACAATATAATCATGGAACCAAATAATCAAGTGCATGAAGAAGAGGCTAGCGTGAATAGGGGAAACCCTATGGGTGAAGGGATGTTCCGCCCTATGTTGGGGAAGAGGCTAGAATGATGACGGCCATCCCCCAACTAGCAGAAAATCAAAAAAAAATTCTTCAGTGGCAGAATTACCAATATGTGGATAGAGGTATGGGTATCGGACTCTTAGAATGTTGTAAAAGGATTTGTGGTAGCGTGTTTGCAGGGTCGAATGACCCAAAGATAGCAGAGGAATGGATGAAAAAGGTGGAGTTAGTACTTGATACCATGGGTGTTATGGGTGAACAAAGAGTAGTGTTAGCTACTTTTTTAGAGATGAGGTGAGGAATTGGTGGAACTCGTTTAAAAGACTTGAGGGGCACCGACGATTGGAGTTGAGCCGAATGTTCCTAGAGTCGTTACTTGGGAGAGGTTTGTGCAAGGGTTTTATGACCAATATTATCCGGAGAGTTTTTGCTATGATCCAATAACAGCCTTTAACAATTTGAAGCAAGGTGGAATGTCTCTGGCCGAATATGAGGCCAAATTTTTGGAGTTGTCTAGGTATGCACCAGAGATGGTTAATACGGATGGGTTGAGGTGTAGTAGATTCCGAATGGGTTTAATACCTTTGATGTATACTAGACGTTTGAAATTTCGGGAGAGGAATTATGCGGACTTAGTGGATATGGAAAACAGAACTTGGGTTGATCTTCAAATTTTTCGTGCGAGGGAGGAAAATAGGAAGAGATCGAGGAATGATTCGTATGAAAAATCCAGAGGGAGTGGTTTTAAGGGTGGAAATTCCAAGTTGAGGTTTAGTAAGAACCATAGTGGAGGAGGCAATGCTAGCCAAGGGAGTGGTTGGAAGAATAAGCAAGAGGTAAGTGTGAACCAACCATCGGGATCAAAAGGGAAAGATTTTGTGAGAAAGTGTTACAAGTGTGATTATCCAAATCATTTAGCAAGAGAATACAGCGAGGGCAAGAGTGATATGAAATGCTTCAAGTGTGGGGGTATTGGGCACAAGGCTTATCAGTGTGGTCATCCAGAAGTTTCAATGGGTAGTGCGGCCGGGGGAGCAAACAAAGGCA
Source organism: Monotropa hypopitys (assembly GCA_002855965.1). Classification (NCBI taxonomy): domain Eukaryota; kingdom Viridiplantae; phylum Streptophyta; class Magnoliopsida; order Ericales; family Ericaceae; genus Monotropa; species Monotropa hypopitys. The sequence goes on along the minus strand of NMUG010005047.1, from coordinate 9,627 downwards.
CAACGGGTCAGTCGGCACAAGGCAAAGTTTTTGCTTTGGATCGATAGACAGTGTAGGCAAATCCGGATATGTTGACAGGTACGATTCATGTATGATTATTATGCACAATTTTTGATAGATTTTGGTGCTACACATTCCTTTATTTCTGCTACATTTGATGCACATATAGATAGAAATTTGTCACCTCTAGGTTATACTTTATTTGTGACAACACCTATGGGGGATGTGGTAGAACTTGAGTCTTTTTATCCGGGTTGTGAATTTTGGGTGGATGGGGAAATATTGTTAGCAGATTTGATACCCTTAGCCATGACAGGTTTAGATGTGATTTTGGGTATGGATTTTCTATCCACTCACTTTGTCGTGATTGATTGCATTAGAAAGGAGGTATTATTTCGTATTCCGGGTAGATCACCTATGAAGATTTGTGGGGATGGTGTTGAATTACCTAAGTGTGTCATTTCTTCTTTGAAAGCCGCGTCATTGTTGAGAAAGGGTTGTGCGAGGTTTCTAGCATATTTAGTGGATTCGGATAAAGAGGAGGAAAATATTTGTGATATTCTTGTGGTGAGAAATTTTCAAGATGTATTTCCGGAGGATTTGCCGGGGGTGGAACCGGATAGGGAGATAGAGTTCACTATAGAGTTAGTCCCGGGCACAAGTCCTATATCTATTGCTCCTTATAGGATGGCACCCGCGGAACTCTATGAACTCAAAATACAGTTGAAGGAATTGATTGACAAGGGCTTGTTAGGCCAAGTGTGTCTCCTTAGGGAGCACCTGTTTTGTTTGTAAATAAGAAGGATGGTTCAATGCGAATGTGTATAGACTATAGACAACTGAATAAAGTGACAATGAGGAAAAAATATCCTTTGCCTAGAATAGATGATCTTCTTTACCAACTCCAAGGAGCATCTGTGTTTTCGAAAATTGATTTGAGGTCGGGGTACCATCAGTTGAAGGTTAAAGATTGTGATATGGCCAAAACCGCTTTTAGAACTCGCTATGGTCATTATGAATTCCTTGTCATGCCATTTGGGTTGACCAATGCACCCACGGTATTTATGGATTTGATGAATTGAGTGTTTCAACCCTAATTGGATTCCTTTGTGATTGTGTTTATTGATGACATTCTGATTCATGTTCGAATGTGGAGCATGAGTATCATTTGGGGTTGGTGTTGCAAAAATTGAGGGAAAAGAAACTTTTTGGGAAATTTAGCAAGTGTGAATTTTGGCTTAACCGAGTGCTATTTTTGAGGCATGTCATTTCGAGTGAGGGTATTTGTATTAACCCTAAGAAAATTGAGGTAGTGGTAAATTGGGAAAGACCAACTAGCGTCATAGAGATCCGTAGCTTTTTGGGTTTGGCCGGCTACTATAGGCGATTCATTGAGGGATTTTCGTCAATAGCCATGCCTATGACTAGAAAAGGGGTGAGATCTGAATGGTCCGAAGATTGTGAAAATAGTTTTCGTACGTTGAAAGAGATATTGGTTTCAGCACTGGTGTTAACTATACCAGAAGGCATGGAAGATTTAGTAATTTATAGTGATGCCTCTCTTAGTGGGTTGGGGTGTGTCTTAATGCAAAGAGGGAGAGTAATTGATTATGCATCAAGGCTGTGAGACCCCGGTCCTAGAAAATATTAAATGAAAATATTTATGTGAACAAATATAATTTTTGGGAATTTTTGTAGAATTTTAATATTTATTTGAGCCTTGAAATCATAAATATATAGAAAAGAATTTAACCAGGGGCCTAAGTGGAAGAAAAGAAAGATTGGGAGCCAAATTGAGGTTTTGCCGAGCAGTTAGGAGTCCGGCTGAGCTGTTGCCGAGCTCAGTAGGGATCCAGCTTAGGAGTCTGGCCACGTGGAGGTCCGGCCAGCTCAGTTGGTCGTGTGGCAGTTCGGCCATTTGGGCAGTCCATCTGGACAGCCATCTGTCAGATTGAGACAAAAGGTTTGAGTGGGCTGACATCATCGGTAGACGAATCCAATATGTGCGGCTGGTGGGCTGAGGTCAGCAGACTAAGAGCCAAGGTTGGGCGGCCAGTGGGGCCTACCTTCGTGAGTGGCGCCGTTGGGTTTTCTGCCAACGTACGTATTATATTTCTTAAAACCTTATAAATATTGAGACATTCACTTCGTTTTGTTACAATTCCAACTCCAAGAACACCCAGACTCTCTGTTTTTCTCTCTAGAAGTTGTCCGAAGCAATTCAGTTCGGCTGAGCTCTGCTCTTATTCCAGGAGCTCGGCAGCACAGTTTTTATGCTCAAATTGTTCGGCAAATCATCTGCCGTGTAGTTACGCTTTATAATCATTGTTCGGCAAGTCTTGGCCGTATAACAAATCTCTTCAGAAGCATTGTTTGAACTCTGGTCAGATTCTATTCAGCTCGGCAAATCATATTCAGACTTTCAGACGATCAGTTTCACTTCGGCAAAGATTCCTTTCAGCTCGGCAAGACCTTGTTCGTGTCAGTATCTGTTCGACAATATACCTTAAGCTCTGTTCATCTAACCTTCGGCAAATTAAGCTTCGGCCAAAGGTATAATTGTTGCTTTAACTCAATTATTGTTTGGCAAAGGCCCTAGGAACCTATATTATTGCTCGGCAGACTTAAATCCAAGTCTAGCCTTAGTAAATTCAGTTCGGCAGACTCATTCGGAGTTTTCCCGTGCACTATTGTTATCCCTCACATCCGCAGATGTTCTGCTCGGCAGAGTTGTGCTCGGCCAAGCCATTCGAACCATTTATCATTGCTCAGCAAAGCTAGCATTCAACTAAGCTCATGCCCGGATCATTGTTTAGTTCGGCCAAGTTATTTATTAGTCCGGCCGTACTCCCTGTACATATGTTGATTGATTAAACATCACTCTGTCCGAAGCAAGTTGTGCTCGGCAGAAATAGACCGTTCTTTGTCATCACTAGCTCGACAACAACTTCAGTTGTTCAGGTAATCCTTCCAAGATCTTTAGAATAATCATTCGGTCATTTTCGACCTATTACCAGACTGAAATTAAAACTTGAAATCTGTGTAATTGATTCTAATCAAAATGAGAACCGGACTGTAGCATGGGAGCTCGGCAATAAGACCAACCGACTATTTTTCAGCTCGGCAGTTGCCCGACCAACCCAGCCTTAGAAGACTTGCAACCCCTTGGAAGACTTGGTTTTAGTTAGACTCTCAGGCCTTCGGCAGAGGTTTTGTTAAGCTCTGCCTAATCCTTGGCAGCTCGGCAAATGAGCCTTCGGCTAATTTAAGCCTTAAACAGCCACTCTTTGGTCTGACCAGTAATGTTCGACCAGTAAGTCTCCGGCCATTTAAACCTTCAGCCAGCTCAACTCGGCATTATATGTTTAGGGCAGAATTCTTGTTAGAATGCTAAGATGTAATTTTTATCCAGATTTGGGCTAGCCTGCATTGAGAAAGATAGAAGTCTAGAAGAAATTCCTATTCAGGTGAATCTCTATATACTGCTCTACTCGTACCTTTTCAAGTGCAATTCCTTTGAAAAATATGATTGTGGTTATTTAACCAAAATGATATGTTATTTCCAAGAGAAGTTTTGAAATGTGGATTTTTGCACAAACGTTTATACATGGATGAACAAAGTTGAATATTGATCAAAGTATTGTTTTATGAAAAATCCATATGACAAGGATTTATAAAGAAATAAAAAGAAAAGGGAATTGAAATGGAGATGAAACGGAAATGAGGTGCTCATACGACAAAAGCACTAAGCCTGTTATTGAAATTCTTATACGACAGAAGCATAAGGCATGATGTTCAGAAATTCTTATACGACACAAGCATGATATTGAAAGTGAATATGCTTATACGACACAAGCATAGTGTTTTATACTAACGCTTACACGACACAAGCGAATGTATGAAAGTGGAAAGTATGAATGCTCATACGATAGGGTCAAGATGATGGAATGGAAAGCCTATTCAACTAAGGCTGATCTATTAAAAATGATAATTCATGTTTGGAAATAGATATACAGGTTGATATGCGATTTCAGCAAAAGAGGAACTGTGATAAAGCATTTTCACTACTATTGAGCTTTTGAGCCATATTTTATCTGTGAAACTAATCTTGCAGGAAAGATATTGTTGATCCATAAAACTTGTTCTGCAGTATGTATAAATTCACTCTAGCTTTTAGCTTATGCATTTTTCAAAACCATTTTCAGGGAAAGATGAAGAATGAGATGGCAGCTCTATGTTTAGAGATATTTTGGAGTTCTGATTATTGTACTTTTGATGTATTGGCTATTCTTAAGCCTGATGATGTAATCCTGGAAATTAATGAGAATGTCTATGCTTGCTCTGGTTTATGATTCACGCTTCCGCATAATTAAATTGTTTAGAAATTTCTCGACTCTTTTATCTTAGGCCTTTAGAGAGCTTGCTCGTTGGCCGGTCATGGACTCATTCTGAGATCAGGATGGGTCGTGACAGAAGTGGTATCAGAGCCTAGAGTTGATAAATTTCTGAACAAACCAGAGCCAGGAAGCAAGGCACACACTTAGAACCCAACTATGATATCTTGGAGATGAATTATTTTGGAGACGTATGAAATACTTACGATATAAGTTTTGTAGCTATGTCTAGCAGCGACTCTGATCACTCTGACCATGACGGCTATTCTAGTGACGATTCTGACATTCATCATGAGGATGGACTAGCAGAAATATTTCCTTTGGAAAGAGAAGAAATGGAGGCAAGACTCATTGAGGATGCTTCACACATGGCTTGTGGCATTGCAACGCAGGTTGCTTATGCAAATATGCATCTTACTGAGGCACAAATTCGAGCTATAATCAACTATCGTCTTAGGCTCAGAGAGCAGGCTTGCTCTGTGGCAAGAGAATGGATGCCACAATGGAGTCTCGATGAGATATACATGGTAGCCATGTACCATCTTGACAGAAATGAGGAAGAAGATGAAGAGTCAGATCCGGAGGAGAATATTCTTGAAGAGGAGGAAGTGGTAATGGAAGAGAAAGAACTTGAGGAAGATCTGCCAGTGGTGGTTTTTAATGATGTCCGTCCCACCTCCCATGATAGCGTGACCGAGTCAGCCGACGTGACGCTAGCGCTGATGCAGGCCTTTTCCCTGCCGAAAGATGGCCCTGCTGAACAGCTTGAAGGCCTGCTTCAAGAGCCTGGCTATGTACCAGGGCCAGGTACGGATGGCTTTCTTTTTATTTCATCAATTGTCGGTGATTCATATGTCGGTCTGCTCTTTTCAGGTGATGACTCACATGGTCGGTCTGGCGGAGAGACTCTCCCGCTTCCTTCGGTCTTACGCCCTCAGTAGGAGCAATTGCGAAGAGGCGATCACTAAGCTTACTTCGGCTCACGAGGACATCACCGTGCTGGACGGTCACCTGAAGGATGCCGGCGTGATGCTGGCCGGGAAAGCTGAAGAAATGGCCAGGCTGAAGGCCGCTGATGATACGCTCTGGGCCGACAATGCATGTGTTTTGGCCGACATTGAGTCAATCAAGGCCCAGCATGCTGTTGACTTGAAAGCCATCAACACTGCCCATGCTGCCAAGCTGATCGAGCTGGAGAAGATCAAATTTAACCTCGGCTATGATGAAGCCGAGTAGATATACTCGGAGCAGGTCGAGAAGATTCGGAAGAGAGCTTTTAAGAAGGGCTGGCTTCTCGCGCTCCGGGCCGCCGGTAACAAGGACGACCTGGCCGTCATGACCTCGATTCCAGAATCCACTTCGGTCCTGACTCCGAGATGTCTGCCGGTTGAATTTGATGAGGAGGCGGTCGATCCTATGGCCGAGGGATGAGGCTTTCTGCTTTTCTTTTGCTTTTATGGCCGTCATGTGGCCTTTTTGGTTGGATGTAATGACTGAACAGTACTTTTTTATGTATTTTCTTATTTCCTGTCCTTACTTTTTCTTCGGCGAATGTGCATGCTTTGACCGATTTTGACTTCCTCTCCCTCTTGGGGGAGGGTGCCGACTCTAGGGATTCCTCCTTAGGTAAGCTCCGTCGGCAATACCACCGACGGGGTGCTCAATTTTGAGGATAATTGGCAACCGTATCAGCCATTCGGTATTGCTACCGAAGGCCTACCTATTTTCGGCTATACCACCGACCCGTCGGCAATACCACCGATGGGGTGCTCAATTTTGAGGATAATTGGCAACCGTATCAGCCATTCGGTATTGCTACCGAAAACCTACCTATTTTTGGCTATACCACCGACCCGTCGGCAATACCACCGACGGGGTGCTCAATTTTGAGGATAATTGGCAACTGTAGACAACTCTTGCGTTTAATCAAAATCTTTCATCAAAGCACTTCAGCCAATCATTACAGTCAGTGATAATATCTTCTCAAGTTTGTGGCATTCCAAGGCCTAGGTATTGATGTGCCGTCGATTCCTTCCAGTCTGTAAGCCCTTGTACCCACTTGATCGGTGATTCGGTACGAGCCTTCCCAGTTAGGGCCGAGTTTTCCATCCGAGTTCTTTTTCTTGTTGCCGACTACTTTTCGGAGCACCAAGTCATCATTCTTGAACATTCTCGGCCGGACCGAACGGTTGAAGGATTTGGCCATCCCTTGTTGATAAGACGCCATTCGGATTCTGGCCGAGTCCCTTCTTTCTTCGGCTAGGTCGAGGTCCATCTCGATGGCTGAGCTGTTGGCTCCTTCGTCGAAAGATTGAGTCCTGATGGTTGGGAGCCCGGACTCCAACGGGATGAAGGCTTCCATGCCGAAGGCCAAGGAGAAAGGAGTCTGGCTAGTGGATCTTCTAGGAGTTGTGCGGTAAGCCTAGAGTACACTGTGCAATTCTTCGGCCCATCTTCCTTTAGCTGCCTCAAGTCTCTTTTTTATGCCGTTGCCGACTGTCTTATTCGACACTTCGGCCTATCCGTTGCCCTGGGGGTAGTGTGGCATTGAGTTGTAGAATTTTATTCTGTGTTCGGCACAGAAATTAGTGAATAGGTCCCCGACAAACTGAGTGCCGTTGTCCGACACAAAGGCATAGGGTACGCCGAAGCGAGAGACTATGTTTCTCCAGGCAAACCTCCTCACGTCTTTGTCTTCAATCGTGACCAGTGGTTCGGCCTCGACCCATTTGGAAAAGTAGTCTGTTGCCGTTATGAGGAATTTGAACCCTCCTGGTGCTGTCGGCAGCTTTCCAACGATATCCAGCCCCCATTGTGCAAAACGAACAAGGGCTAGTCAGAGGCGTGAGCTCTTCGACAGGTTGACAGATGATAGGAGAGAATCTCTGGCATGGATCGCACTTCCTCACAAGCTTCTCGGCTTCCTCCATCATTTTTGGCCACCAGTATCCTTGAGAAATTGCTTTGTGGGCCAAGGATCTCCCCCCTGTGTGTGTCCCACAACTACCGGCATGAATCTCATGGAGAACACCCTCTGTCATTGTGGGGTGCACACAAAGAAGATACGGCCCGGAGAATGATTTCTTATAGAGTTTGCCGTCTGGAGATAACCATTACCGAGCCGATTTGTGGACAACCTGGTGAGCAGTCTTCTTGTCTGTCGGCAAAGCTCCATCCTTAAGATAAGCGACGATTGGGTCCATCCAGCTTGTCCCCTGATTTATGAAGAAAACCGGTCTTTCAGTTGTCGGCTCAATACTCGGGCGATCCCGACATTGCACACTTATAGTTCTGAACTCCTTTGCTTCGGCTGCCGACGCGACCCCTACTAGTGCATCGGCGTGAGCGTTCTGTTCCCTGCCGATCTATTGGAGATGGATGTTCGGGAATCCCAGTATCATGTTCCTTGCTCTTTCCATGTACTTCCCCATTCGGTCGTCCTGGCACTCATACTCACCGATAACTTGGCTGATGACCAAATGGGAGTCGCTGAAGACGGTCAGGCTGTGAATTTTGAGCTCTTCGGCTGCGGCCAGACCGGCAAGAAGGGCTTCGTACTCTTCCTCATTGTTGGAGGCACTGAAGTTTAGCCGTATAGAATGTTCATGGATAACGTCGTCAGGGGAGACTAGGACTATTCCAGCGCCACTTCCCCTGCTATTTAAAGCTCCGTCCACTAACAATTTCCAGGAGTCTGCCAGGGTCCCCCTCTGTACTTCTGATCTGCCGTCGGCGTCTACTAACTGATCGTTGGGAGATGGTGGCATGGGCCTGGGAGAATATTCTGCAATGAAATCGGCAAGGACTTGCGCCTTGACGGCCGTCCTTGGCTGGTACTTGACATCAAAATTTGCCAATCCTACGGCCCACTTAGTTATTCTTCCAGATAGGTCGGCACGGTGAAGAAGCGACCGTAGCGGGAACTCGGTTAAGACGTTGATGGTATGAGCCTGGAAGTACGGTGCAAGCTTCCTAGAGGCGATGATTAGAGCGAATGCAAGTTTCTCGAGTGGAAGATACCTCGTCTCGGCACCGATTAAAGATTTGCTAGAAAAATAAACTGGGAGCTGCTCCTGTCCTTCCTGCCGTACCAATGCCGAGCTAACCGCACGCGGCGTGACGGCCAGGTAAAGATAAAGCTCCTCACCTGGTTTCGGCTTTGCCAATAAAGGTGCCGACGAGAGATATGCTTTAAGATTGCTGAGCGCCTGCTTGCATTCCTTGGTCCATTCAAAGTGACATCGGCTGTTTTTTCTGAGAACTTCATCAAACGGACGGCACTTATCTGAGGACCGACTTATAAATCTGTTCATGGCCGCTGCCATGCCGGCCAGCTTCTGGATTTCTTTTAGAGTCGTTGGGTCCTCCAAACGTTGAACGGCAGATATCTACAACGGATCGGCCTCAATACCCCAGCGTGTGACCAGATACCCCAGGAATTTTGCCGGAGATGACGCCGAAGGCACACTTCGAAGCATTCAGGCGCAACTGATGCTTTTTGAGTATGTCAAATACAAGCTGAAGGTCAGCCTGATGACGGCTCTCTTCCTTGGTCTTGACCACCATGTCGTCGATATAGGCTTCCACCGTTCCTCCCAGCTCGGTACTGAACATCTTGGTTATCATCCGCTGGTACGTCGCCCTGGCGTTCTTAAGACCGAACGGCATCACTCGGTAGCAAAATAATCCCCGAGGGGAGATAAAGGCTGTTTTCTCCTGGTCAGGGCCGAACATAGCTATTTGGTGGTAGCCCCGGCAGGCATCCATGAAGCTCATCCTGGGTTGCCCTACCGTTGTAAGACCCCGATCCTAGAAAATATTAAATAAAAATATTTATTTAAATAAATATGAGCCTTAGGAAATTTTTGTGGAATTTTTGGTATTTATCCAAACCTTAAAATCATGAAATGTAAAGATGAGATTTGATCAAGGGCATAAGTGAAAGAAAATAAGTTAGGAGCAAATTTGTGAGCTGCCGATCAGTAAGGGTCCGGCCGAACTATGCCGAACAGGTTAGGGTCCGGCCGAACTTATAACGAGCAGAAGGGATCTGGTTTAGAGAATCCGGTCGAGTAGAGGTTCGGCCAGTTCAGATGTCTACTTGGCAGTCCGGCCAGATCAGCTCGGACATGGTAGCGCGGCCATGTGGACAGTCCATTTGGACAGCCATCTATCAGAACAGACAAAGTTTCCTGAGTGGACTGACGTCATCTTCCATTTCTGGCGGAAGAAA
>NMUG010005046.1:0-13406 GCA_002855965.1 Monotropa hypopitys | reverse complement strand
TACTCATCTATATGTTGGTATGGTTCTTCTTGAGATAGCCCATTGAATTGAGGTAGATTTTGAATGGTACTAAGCTTGATCTTATAGTTCACAGCTACAATTTCTGAAAGGATGATGCATGTTGGTGTGTTGTAGATTGATGGTGTGAAGTGAGCATGCATCGGGTCATTCGCGAGTTAATCCCTCATAGCTACCGAATGGTTACTAGTGGGGGTTGTCTCGATCGTTGGGTTTAATCCTCTTAGTTGATCTGAGTCCTTAATGGCAGCAAACTGTCCTCCACGTCAGAGTCGTTAGTCACAATCGGTAGAGTTAATGACCTTCGACCAAGCATAAAATAAAATAAAAAATAAAAGAAATCAAAATGGAAAACAATCAAAACTAATTGACTTTTGCCAAATTGTCCCCGGCAACGGCGCCAAATTTTGTCCGTGTCATTTGGGGTGAAGAATAAATTTATAAAACTCGGTAGTTAACACTATTCAAAGAACCGTGGAAAGCACGTGTGTTGATCCATAGGGACAAAGTAGAAAAAACAAATGGCTTTCGAAGGCTTTATAAATTGATTTATAAAATGGATTGATTTAGGTTGAGTTTGTAATTTGGTATCTAATGATTGAATAAAATGCAAGTGAATTAAAAGGATCTAAGATTAAATGAGAATGGATCTGGGGATCCAGCTCCATTCAACCCTCATGATGGATCTAAGGCCATGCTTGGATCAGCCAAATCCAATCAAGCACCAAGGAAAAATAATATACAATCCTAGTTTCGTATAGACTGTCTCCGTAGCACGACTTGTGTCTCCAATCCGAGATGTCCCCATATGTGCACAAATAGTCTTGCGAAAACAAACTATATCGAACCTAGAGTTTGTTATTCAAAGTAACATACACATGTAGGGCATCCGAGATCTAGAATACGAATGTAAGTAAATCATAAATTAAACATTGAAGAGCAAGAACCCATACATACCATCAAAACTTATCCGTTTATGCGAGATCAAAATCATTCGGAGTGGAACTCGGTATTCTCCCTAGATGGGAAGCTTAGCCCTCCATGGAGCCTACAATCCAAGCACTCATGGAGGAAGAAGATGCCATGGAAGAAGGTTGAAGAATAAAGAGAAGATGGTGACGCCTAGGGTTACCTCTTGGCCTCTGTCGCGCCCCAAAAATTTTTCGATCTTCCCACCCCTGAGAGGGAGGAGGGATTTCCGTACTCTATCTTCTTTTGTTGGCTTTCAATGCAACAGTTTTTTGAAATAAAAAGGACAACTGGATTGTTTCAATTTTAAAATGTCAGATTAACAACAAATTTGCAATTTCCAGAACAATATACATTTTGTCATTAATCTGTTTTTCAGAATCGCCACCTGCCATAGAGTTATGGTGTGCCAAGTCATCGGTTTTTGAAAAAGGTTTAGTCTGTGAATTCTAGAGTTTTAGGTTTAGGGATTTTGTCATGCCCCGGATTTTCAAACCATTTTTTATACAGTTTAAATAATAAATAAGGGGATACAACTACTTATCATCCAGATACAGTCAATTGAATTTATCATTACATCGCAGAGTAGTACAAAGTAGAAATATAAATAAAGTACAAGAGCGGAAGTGAAGTACAAGTACTGGCCTACTACAACTGCTACAGTGAAAAGAAAGAATTACAAGTACAAGAAAGTAACTGAAACTAGAGTAGCAAAGCCCGAGAAAATCCAACAACTGACTCGAACTCCAAGTCTACGAACTCACCAAGTCCTGCAGACAAACACTAGAAAGAGAAGGGAAAAGAGGGTCTGAGCGAACCACGGCTCAGTAGGAAAACCCCTAACTACTACCAAGCATGCATATGCAGTGTGTGCCTACGTGTTCACAAGTAAGGTGCAAAATAGTAAATAACCCAAAGGAGTCAAGGACTCCGAACCATACGTAGGACAACCCCAACAAAGTATGTGCCATCAAATCCTCAAGACTAAGTGAGTCCAAGAGGAAAACCTCCTCAGTCCGACCAACACGAACGCTATGCTACTCGACCAACCTCACTACCAGTGTAGGACAACCCCAAGGATCTACCAAAGGACCCCAAACTAAAATGCTGCCACAACATCGCTTACTATTTTTATCTCAAGAGCCTCACCAATAGTACATACTATTAAAGATTGGATTCACACATCGCTTGGACATATTGGAGGTATTCTTTTTCTTTCCTTCCCTTTCTTCATTTTCATTTTCATATGGATAAATACGGAGATCCCATCACAAGTCCATTTCCTATTTATCCTACCTTCTCGTTGCATAATTCATTCATGTTAGGAATTTCTTTCACTTCCTCGTAACATGGATGAACCACGGAACTCCTAGCCAAGTCCATTCTGGGTTATCCCAACATTTTCATTTATCATGTTTCCGATGTGTAACGTTGATAGGGTAGGTCTGGTATGGTGGCTCCAGTAATACTCCATCCTTTCCTATCCATCATTCCCCAAGTAACGTTGGGAGTGCTATGCTACCCCCATTGTGCACAATGTCGTGGATGGAGCGACCACCTGGCATTCCAAAACCACGCGAATGCCTTCAATTATAATTCTCATATCATCGTTACCAATTAGTCCGAATACACGCGACTAATATTTGAATTACCTCATTTCTATTAGTCTGAAGGCACATGACTAATAATTCAATTACGTTATTTCAATTAGTCCGAAGGCACGTGACTAATATTTAAACCATGTTTTACTTCATTAGATGATTCACAAGTGATAAATTTAAGATTGAATGCGAGTAGCACTCATAAGGCACATCCTCTATATTTGATGCTCATTGGGTACATTGGATATATTGTTAAGTTCTCCCAATCCAAACTCAACCTTGACTAAATCAAGGGAGACAATCCACCAATTCCATTTTTCATCAATTTAACGATTCATTTCCACACTCAACCTTGACTATCTCAAGGGAGACTAACAAGCGTGGCGATACCTCTAACCTTGGCGATACCAGGGGCAAACCAACTAAAATAAGTCACCAAAACACAAGGAACATCAATCGCCCAATTGGTCCATAGCGATCCACTACCATCAAATACAAACCGCTCAATGAATCATAAAGGTCGACAACCAAATGAACACTCTGTACCATTCCAACACTCATGCTTACCGAACAACCAATAACCCAATTAAATCCAACATACATATACCCTCGTCCTATAGTGACTAGTCGGAGTCAATTTCTCCAAAGCTCACCTCAAGACTCTCACGGGCATTTCTTCGAACACATGGCGCCCATACTTTCTAAGGGTGAATATCAACACACCAATCATTCTAACTATATCCATACCTCACCAAGGCCATAAATGACTTACCTAGACTAATCCTAGGTCAACAAATCGAAGTTATATACCATGAATATGCAAGGTGAGAACATGACCTCCGAAGATGCGAAAATGAAATCTATGGACACACACACACACAAGATAGGAGTTAAGAGTTTACCCACCGGAAAAGCCAACGGAGCTCGTAGGTCACCGGAAAACATCCTCAACATTGCCATGATCCAAGCCCGTCATCGCGTAAATCGTCAAGCCTTCATCGATGTTTGTGAAGGAGGAAATCCTCAAACCTCAAGGGATCCTCATGAAATCAAGAGAGCGAGAGGAGAGAAATGTGTTTTAGAGAGAGGGGGGGAGTTTTTAAGGTTGAGAGAGGAGGGGAAAATGTTTTTGGGCCGAAATAAAATGAAGACCCGATCTTAAAACGCAAAAGTCTATCGCGCCATCTGGACGAGACACCACGTCGTCCGGACGGGAACACTCCGCCGTCCGGACGGCCACCACTCCGGTCCGGACGAGACCTCCTGGAGCATTCCTCTCAACCTGTTGTTCCCTCGTCCGGACGAGACCAGTCTTGGTCCGGACGAGCCTCCTGAAAAGACCCCGAAACGACTTTGACCACCCCCAAACCTTCACGACGCAACCCCAGACATTTCCTTAATGTTCTAGACATCGAATAGCCATCTGAAGCCTATGCTGTGACTTTTCTCAAGGTCACCAACAAATACGAAGAATAACGAATGATTCGTGAACTTACCGAAACACCTCGTTAATGCCCGAATCACATGCCGAGTGAAGAAATTCGAGACCAAGGGGTCAAAATCACTTCAAACCTTCCCGAGATATATTTCAAAACCAAAGAATTAGATTTAAAGGACTTTGGAAATTCAAGTCGTGACAGATTTACTGTTACGAGTAGGGAAGTTGTTAGGCACCCTACATCGCCCTTTCGGTACTTCATTTTTTAAATCAACATTTATTAACTAAATTCAAAACTTTCCCGGCCAAGAGAAAATAAGATGGAATATTTATAAAAATGATATTTAAAACTTTACTTGTTTTGTGATTTTTTTAGATGGACAAAGCTTTGACGTATTTTCCATGTTTTGTCTTTCTTTGTGTTTTATTTGAAATCTCAAAAGAATAATGACTGATCCGACGAAAGCCGACTCACACCTTATTTTCCGATTTAAATCACAAAGGTTACTTAATTTGCCGGTGATTTAAATCAAGAGATTTGATTATCCATGTAATACCTGTTCCATATTATAAATTAATTTAAAAACAATTCAAGAATATTGGGAATTTTAGTGAGAATAAGAATGGAGAGAGTAAGGCGACCTCTACAACTTCAAACCTTGATATTTCTATAAACTTCAAGCCAAACTCTTGGACTCTTAGAGAGAAGTGAGAAGGTTTGAGAGGTTATGAAGGTGGGCAGAAGAGAGAGAGAGTGTGTGTACTGCTATAAAAATGAGGGTTTTAGACATAGGATGGGTATTTATATTGTGGCCCAAAGTCGAAAATGCCCCACTTAAAATTCGAACAGTAGAATTTTCAAAGATTGCTTTACCAGTAATACAGGCGTGTATTCCTGGTAATGCGACGCTCTGGACTCCTCCTTCTTCCTTCTTCCTTTTTCAGAAGTTGGGGCTATGCCCACCTCCCTTCTTCCAGGAGTTGGGGAAGGGGCCAGAAGAGTGGTGGCCAAGGAACTTTCTTCCAGGCCTAGAGTCTTCGTCCGAACTCTGATTTGAACGATTCAAGTTGCGTTGGTTTCACAATTGAATTCTCTAAGATATTTTTAGGATCAACCACATCCACAAACAAGAGATGATTTTGAGATTAAAAATCAATCAAAATCCAAAGAATAGAATTAGGATTCTAAATTCGATTTAATAAATTCTCAACCATTATATTGCGACCGCAAGAAAAGTTTGCAATCACAAACTCAAATTCTTCAAGAACCTTCTAATGCGTGCAAATTTGTTTTGCCTTTACCTCTTTCCTGCCAAATCTGATTTCCCTCCAAAATTCGACCCCTCCTGTGTACAACTTTGCCATTGATTTCTATCTATAAATACCAATCAAATTCACCCCACTCTACACACCTCAATCCATATTCTCATTCTCTCTCTAGAAGTATTATCCCTCTCAAAATCCCGAAGCATCGAATCCCTAGTCCCGAGCCTCCAAATACTTGAGAATTATTTATAATTTTCAAGAATTACCATTTTTCCAGCCTTATTTTTATTCCAAAATCCTCATTTGTTGTCTAGAAGCCCCAAAGGTCTGAGTTGCGCTGAAGTTCTGTTTGAGAAAAAGCTTGAAATTTTTTACAAGTCATCGACCGTCAAGGGAAACACTGACCATGTTCATTTCCGGAGTAATTATTGTTCAGAGGTATATTCGTTAAATTTTTTATTTATTGCTTTAGCCCTCATTATCATTCATATTTAATTTTATCCCATCCCTCTATTTTGATTTTAAGAATTATTAAAATTAATTGAAAAGTTAATGTCCCACAATACGAGTAGAGATTGACATCCGGGTCAGACGGAATGAGTGCATAATACCTTCCTATCTCGTAACTTAACTTTCGAATCATAAATCTCTGGTTATGACGAACTAAGAGATAATCCTTGGATTCCTTGACTTACATCGTAAATGTCAAGTGACTACTCCATGTGTTAGTAAATAAAGCAAGAAATCTCTCAAAAATAAGGTTTTCTTGCGGAGTTTTCGAGGATGGGCGTCCAGAGGACTCCATATGAATAATCTGACGTGTTGATAAATTTTAAAATAATATCTTACGTGATTATATAAAAAATTAGTACAATCGAATGACTGTAAGTGCTTTATCGAGTTTGATTCGGAAGTTAGACTTTAAACTTTTCAATCAAACTTGAATTATTTGGATAAATACTTATATTTATATAATTGTGTTGATTTGTTTTTCAATTTACTTAAAATTTTATTTAAAATTTTATGAACCAATCATATTCGTGTGGAACTCCCAAGGACTTAACAGATTAACTAGAAAGTGGGCACATACAATGTGTGTGCAACTGAAAGGCTATTTTTAACAAATGGGGTGAAGATAACCGCAAAGGCAGTTTTTTTAACAAATAGAGTGAAAATGTGGAGTAATTCGTGGGCACATGTTCACTTTATTATTATTGTACAATATAATGGCATTCAAGTGGAATTTAGATTATTATGTAGGATAATTTTGGAAAAAACAAAAATTGACACAATGACAAAATGTGTCAACACCAAATATGTGCTCTCTCTTTACTAACAATTTGGCACGTACTACGTGTGTTGCAGTTGAATAATTTGACACGTACTACGTGTGTTGCAGTTGAGGGGTAATTTAGGAATTTAGAATAATTGACACTATGACACAAAATGGAGACACCAAATTGATGCTCTCCCTTTATATATTAGTATAGATAATTTTGATTTTCTAGAAATTTAATTATATTCAAATGAGAGTACTTCTTATTTTAATTAAATAAAATTAAAGTAAAGAAAAAACTCAAATTGATGATCTCTATTTAAATTTATTTAATGAAAATAAGATTAATCCTTAATTACACCTTATTTTAACTCAATTTTCTACCATTCTAAATTAATTTTTAACCAACCAAATATTTCCTTTTATTTTAACCCCAAAACCTTTTAATCCAAAGCCCAATCCTTTTAAATACCCAAAATCCATTTTAAACCCTTTTCCAACCAAGACTTAGCCCAATCAACCCCAAAACTCCAAAACTGGCCGAGAAACCATAGGACTTGTCCTCTTCTCCTAGAAGGATCCAGACCAAGTTTGCGACCGCAAGATAAGTTTGCAATCGCAAACTCAAATTCTTCAAGAACCTCATGATGCGTGCAAAATTTTTTTGCCTTCAGCTCTTTCCCGCCAAATCTGATTTCCCTCAAAAATTCGACCCCTCCTGTGTACAACTTTGCCATTGATTTCTATCTATAAATACCCATCAAATTCACCCCACTCTACACACCTCAATCCATATTCTCATTCTCTCTCTAGAAGTATTGTCCCTCTCAAAGTCCAGAAGCATCGAATCCCTAGTCCCGAGCCTCCAAATACTTGAGAATTATTTATAATTCTCAAGAATAAATTTTTTTTACAGCCTTGTTTTTATTCCAAAATCCTCCTTTGTTGTCTAGAAGCCCCGAAGGTCTGAGTTGCGCTGAAGTTCTGTTTGAGAAAAAGCTTGAATTTTTTTACAAGTCATCGATCGTCAGGGGAAACACCGACCATGTTCATTTCCGGAGTAATTATTGTTCAGAGGTATATTCGTTAAATTTTTTATTTATTGCTTTAGCCCTCACTATCATTCATATTTAATTTTATCTCATCCCTCTATTTTGATTTTAAGAATTATTAAAATTAATTGAAAAGTTAATGTCCCACAATACGAGTAGAGATTGACATCCGTGTCAGATAGAATGAGTGCATAATACCTTCCTATCTCGTAACTTAACTTTCGAATCATGAATATCTGGTTATGACGGACTAAGAGATAATCCTTAGATTCTTTGACTTACATCGTAAATGCCAAGTGACGACTCCATGTGTTAGTAAATAAAGCAAAAAATCTCTCTAAAATAAGTGTTTATTGTGGAGTTTGAAAACGGGCGTCCATGAGACTCCATACGAATAATTTGACATATTGATAAATTTTAAAATAATATTTTATATGATTATATAAAAAAATTAATGCAATCGAATGACTCTAAGTACTTTATCGAGTTTGATTTGGAAGTTAGACTTCAAACTTCTCAATCAAACTTGAATTATTTGGATAAATACTTATATTTATATAAATGTGCTGATTTTTTTCAATTTACTTAAAATATTATTTAAAATTTTATGAACGGATCATATTCGTGTGGAACTCGCAGGGACTTAAAAGATTAATCCCTTCCTATTGCCACTTTGATTATCTCTCCTCGCCGGCCGAAACGACAGACGTGAAGATGCTAAATCTCTCTCTCCCCTCTCCACGGCTTCTTTATGGTCACAATAAGCCCTTGCTTTCTCTGAAATCTCGGCCTCACTTCACTCAGAACTCTATCTCCCTTCTCTTCACCACCCTCAGGTTCACATTCAAGATATTCAAAGCTAAATTCCTGAAGCTTTACGATTGGAATTGTTTACATGTGTTTCTCTGTTTGAAGTGATTATATGCATGTGTGCGCGCGCGCGTATGTGTTTGCAGATTTTCGAATAATCGGGGCATGATGATTAAGAAGAAGGGGAGGGGATTTGGGGCGGTTTGTTACTCTGCGCCTCTCACTCTTCGAAACCTTCAGTGGATCTCCACTGTATCTACCGTGTAAGGACTTCTCTATCTCTCTCTCTCTCTAATTCGATTGATAGTGCCATAGGAGCTGCATATAATAAAATGACTAGCTATCTCTCTCTAATTCGATTGATAGTGCCATAGGAGCTGCATATAATAAAATGACTAGCGGTTGGGCCACCCACTAAGTGGGTGGGCAAGTGGATTAGGGGTATTTTGGGAAATACAAAAGAATTTGTTAGAGAGGTATTTTTGGAAAACAAAAGTGTGAGCCGGCTTCAAAAATGTGTCCACACCAAATTTGTGCTCTCCCTTTATATATAGTATAGATTGTAACGCCTGTCATCGTGATAGTAGGTATTAATATTGAAAAAGAAAAAAAGGGAAATGCTATAATACGCTACTATTTGGGGGTGTATGGTATGTACCTTCTTGAATTACTTTGCCTTCGTGGTATTTGTATATAAATTCATAACATTTTATATGAAACTTATTACTTTTGTGTAAAGATTCACAACTTTTGCTTAGAAAATCATAATATCTGTAGGTGAATAGCAACTGTAAATTAGATTTCTTCAGACTTGGAATCACAGTGTCCTTAAACCAAATATCGCCGCCTCATGGGGTTTGATCTTTGGCGATTGGTTCCCAAAATACAATTGGTGAGCGACTGAGTAGCACGGAGCAGCTCAACAAATCTCTCTATGTGGAAGAACTGGAAGTACACCATATGCTGGAACAGGAGGAATGCAGAATGCATAAGTTCTCCCCAGTAATTGCATATTTCAGTATGTTTCAACCAGGGAGTCTGAGTATCAATTTAAACAGACGAGGGAGAGGAGGAGGTGCTGAATTAATCATCCTGACAATCATTACAGAATTAATTAGCTGATTATAATAAAATGATTGTAACGCCTGTCATCGTGATAGTAGGTATTAATATTGAAAAAGAAAAAAGGGAAATGCTATAATACGCTACTATTTGGGGGTATATGGTATGTACCTTCTTGAATTACTTTGCCTTCGTGATATTTGTATATAAATTCATAACATTTTATATGAAACTTATTACATTTGTGTAAAGATTCACAACTTTTGCTTAGAAAATCATAATATCTGTAGGTGAATAGCAACTGCAAATTAGATTTTTTCAGACTTGGAATCACAGTGTCCTTAAACCAAATATCGCCGCCTCATGGGGTTTGATCTTTGGCGATTGGTTCCCAAAATACAATTGGTGAGCGACTGAGTAGCACGGAGCAGCTCAACAAATCTCTCTATGTGGAAGAACTGGAAGTACACCATATGCTGGAACAGGAGGAATGCAGAATGCATAAGTTCTCCCCAGTAATTGCATATTTCAGTATGTTTCAACCAGGGAGTCTGAGTATCAATTTAAACAGGCGAGGGAGAGGAGGAGGTGCTGAATTAATCATCCTGACAATCATTACAGAATTAATTAGCTGATTAAATTCTGTAATAGCAGAACATAATAAATTTTGTAACAACTGAGTAATGAAACTGTTATAAATTTGAGTATAAATTCTGTAACAATCATGCCATATATTTGAGTTTATTTGAAATGCGGGTTGGGTTGGATCCAATCCAAGTCCAATCACAAAGCCCAAATGTTATGTTCAATCACAATGCCCAGAAAGCCCAAATATTTTTTGTTCTAAAAAGATTAGGACCGATGTGTGACACGAAGCACATTCTCACGAACCCACGAGGTATGAGCTTGTTAACCGGAATGCGGACACGGGCACAAGCATGTCACAAGTGCATGCTTTGCTCAGTGTTCACTTTTCGCTGTTCACTTTTCCTAAGTGTTCACTTTTCGCTGCCAAGTCAGAGGTGCAGAAAAATCTCTGGAGCACTTAAAGCAAAATGTGAAGACATTTTCCTCAGTGTTCACTTTTCGCTGCCAAGTCAGAGTTGCATGCTTTGCAGGGTCAACGTTATTGCTTCTGCAAGTATTACACGACTCTTCTTCTCCTTCATCAAAACCACACCACATGGTGCCTGCGGCGGGCTTTGCCTTTGTTTGAACTGCTAAGGTTCTATAGTTTAGAATACTACAAGAAGGTGGTACTTATTTGCAAACATTCTTTTAATGTTTTGAGAACTCAATCATAGAGAGGGTGAGAGATAAGGAGTTAAAAAGTGGTCATGGGGGAGTGAGAGAGTGATCATGGGGGAGTTAGAGAGGGATGAAGTTGAGTGGGAGACAATTATTGCATAATTATGGTTAGGAATTAGATTTTTGAACTAAATTAGGGTAATTAATTCGGTGATAGAGATAGGATTTATCTTCTTGTTTTTTTAAACAAAGAAGATATACAATATATACATATATGAAACTAAATTTGCTCTTTAAATCTTTACATTAATTATCTTTTTCAAATTAAAATCTTAATTACTGGTCTTTACTATATTATCTATATTTTAAATTCAACTAATCTAAAATCACAAATTATTATCTACAAAAGAAAAACAATTGTTAAGGTATTACGAAAATTAAAATAAACATATTAAAATGAATTAAAAAATTTGTGCCTCACAGATTCACTGGAACCGCAACAATGAACACTGTTGGGGGTAAGCCTTTCAACTGGTGGCTCCAAACGGCGGTGGGTGGTGATCGGATGAACTACCTGCAAAAGAAGGAAACGTTAGGCTACCGGTCGATGTCGCCGGTGAACCCTCCGATGATTAAGTTAGCAAATGGCTCTAGAGACAGAGAGAGAAAGCAAATGGACATAGTTTTGGCTCTAGGAGAAGATGTACCTCAAGCATTGAATACTCTCCTCTATATATAGAATCATCGACGAGTGTGCAGTACGCGCTTCGGCGCGAGTCGCCCCCACTCTGCACCATTGGACAGAGCACCTGTCCCTCCTGCGTGCATGGGTGGCTGGTCGACCGTTCGGCTTTCGACAATGTCAGGCGGTGCCGCGTGACAGCATTGGGCGGCTGAAAAGATGAAAAGGTGGTCTGACATGCTGTGGAAATCCCGGAGAGCGGATTCTACCGTCAGGCATGTGTATGCCACATGCGAAGAATTTAGAATCTGTCCCTTAAGGGAATCTTCCTTGCAGTCGAGGCTGATTTCCTGTCCGACCGAAGAGACATCCTTCGGTACTATGCATCGTCGACATGAAGCTGTCCCCGAGCAGTAAACCTTCAGTGCCGAAGTGAGCCCGGGGAGCCTCCTCCATTGGCCCTTCCTTGTTCGGTCACATGACCTGTGCATGGTGAGCTTGATTCTTTTCTGAAAGTTTGTGGCTCCGACCTTTCTTTTGGTTCGGCCCCCAACAATAGCCCCTCAACCCCTTTGGCCGGGGCATTTTGGCCGAAGCGGGGTTGACTCGAAGCTGTAGAGACATGCTAGTGCCGAATAGGGAGAGCGCCAAACCACTTGATTTGCCTGGGAGCTTGAGCCTCTGACAGATTTAATAACTGTCACTTTGAATGTGATGACGTGTCGCCTTCTGTGTTAATGACGCGTCTGCCAAGGCGTCACATCAACAGGTGGCAGCCCCGGTGGCCAACACGCGCCTGGAATGACGGGTTAGCAGGCCATGTGGCGCGCTGCCATTGGTCGGCCCTACGGCGGATAAGGCAGGATGCGCGCGTGTTGGCCACTCGGCGGCGTCAACTCACTTTTCTATTAATGCAGCAATCATTGCCCTTGCCTTTATCGACTGGTCCGGTCGGCCGGTCACCCGTTTTCCCGCCCAATGCCTTGGTAAATAGCTCCCCAGGGTTCAACCTTCATTCTGTTTGAAACTTCCTTTGAGCTATGGGCGTTTGACGATTTCCGGCGACCTCCAGGCGATTTCTGGTAACCTCTACGCGATTTTCGACAAGGTTTTTCTCGTGTTTTCTTCCTCCCACACTCAAATCCAGGTGAATTTTCTTGTTCTTCCTCGCGAATACCTTCGTTTTTTCTTGGTTTTCTTGTCGATTTAGCGACTTTCCCAGATCTGGCCATGGGATTAACCTCCCAAGGCCTCTGTGGACGCTAGAATGCTCTGGCTTTATGGATTCCGGCAACCTCCTTCCTACGACGTGGCTCCCGCCCAATGTTGGCTGGTGGTTGAACGCCCAACTGTAGAACATTCTCGTGCTTCACTGCTTGGGCTAGTGCTGGACCGTCTAACGATGCCTCCCTGCTTGTGTTCTTTCAGATCCCAATCATGGCGCCGAAGAAACGGTCGCCAGATGCTAACTTCGGAGTCAGACATCCGGGAATTCAAGGAGGAGTTTGACATACCGAACGACTTCACATCTCCCTTGCCCCCGTCAGCGATATGGAACCGAGGCCGTCACAAATTTATGTCCACATTCCTGCCGTAGTGGAGGGCGGTGTACGGTTCCCCTTCCACCCTATGCTCAGTCGGTTCTTCGGCCAGATAAACCTTACACCGTCTGAAGTGACGGTCAACATTTTTAGGATTATCCATGGGGGTGGTCCGGCTGAACGAGACCCTCAGGGAGAAGGATAGGATCTCCTTTGAAGATATCTTCGGCTGTTATATGATTGGCTTCAATAAGAAGTCTTGGAAGTACTACTTCGGCAGAAGGCCGCATCGGGTCGGCCTGTTTGCCGACCTGCCGGATTCCGACAAGTATGTCGACGATCAAATGATAGTATCCGGCGCATTTGACTACATTGTAGGGATCTATCGGGTTCCATTCATGTACAGTACCCTAGGTGAGCTTTGCCTCTTTAACTCTGGTCAA
>NMUG010005045.1:0-13407 GCA_002855965.1 Monotropa hypopitys | reverse complement strand
TCGAGCCTCCGTCGGTCATCTGCGAGGTTTCTGTCGGTCCTAGCACAATACCCTCATGGGTTCGCCCCTTGACCGTGTCTTCAGCAATCGTCTGCACCGACCTTCGGTCAAGGATATCGCTACAATGGCCGAGCCTCCGGTGGTCATCCACCAGGCTTCTGTCGGTCCTAGCACAATACCCTCATGGGTTCTCCCCTTGACCGTGTCTTCAGCAGTCATCTGCACCGACCTCCGGCCAAGGATTTCGCTACAATGGCTGAGCCTCCGGTGGTCATCCGCTAGGCTTCTGTCGGTCCTAGCACAATACCCTCATAGGGTTCGCCCCTTCGGCCAAGCCACCGACGGTCATCTACCAAGGCTTCTGTGGGTCAGGGCAAAATACTTGGAGACCAAGCCTCCGGTGATCTCCCACCAGGCTTCCATTGGTCCCATCAAGGCCAAGCCTCTGGTGGTCATCCGCCAGGCTTCCGTTGGCCTCTACCACTTGGATAAGACTCTCCAGCATACAACAAGGGACCTAGTAAACCCTTCTGGTACAACCAGAGGATAACAGTTGTGCAAAAAACATAACAAGTTATCAGAAACGAAAGGCATCCATTCAAAAATAAAAGAGTTGTCCGGACAAACCATTCGAAACACACCATTTTCAAAATAAAAGAAGAAAGGCAATGGAAAAGGCAGGGGCCGGCTACTCCTCGGCCGGAATAACTTCTTCTTCATCTTCTTCCTCCTCCACCTCCAGTTAAGTGTCTTCCACCGGGGGCAGCTCCACGCTCGGTGCCCCGGCATAGTTCCAGGTCGGATGGTTCTTCTCGGCGGCAGTCGTCTGCAGTGCCAGGAGGTAACCGTCTCGGTGGCCGGCCTAGTAGCTGGGCGTGTAGCTATTCTTGTACTGTTCCAACACCAGTTGTTGACACTCGGATTGGAGGTGTGCCCTGGTGTTGTTCTTGCCCTCCTCATAGTCAGACCGGTTAGCCGTCATTGCCTCGTCCACCGCCTTGATTTTCTCGTTGGACAACTTCTTTTTGAACGAATGCCTCTCGTGCCTCAAATCCTTCGCCAAGTCGTCCGATTTATTTCTCTCCTTCTCCATAGCAACCTCAAGGCCTTTGTTCTTCACCTCAAAAGAGGCCACCTGCTCCTTCATTCAGATCATTTCGTTAGCCCTCTCCAGGAGACTGGGAAGGCTGGTTGAGAAGCAGATGAGGCCCTATGAAACATAAAGCAATCAGAAAATGGCAGAAATGCATCAAGTTCAGAGATCCTGACAGGTTAGCTGGAGCATTACCTCAACGAGAGAAGCAAAGCCGTGATCCACGCGGGCTGAAAGGAGGTTCGACAGGGAGGACAGATTCCTCGGAGACACAAGAAGCTGGGCATAAGTAAAGTCGAGGTCGTTCTGGGAGACCACGCTGTTAGTCGCCAACACCTATTTTCCGTCGCCCCGAATAAGCTGCGTCTGCCGGAGCCCGACCTCCCCAACCAGCTCCTTCCCACAGTCTGTTGAGGTCGGTTCAGTCGTCTCCTCCCTCCGCCTCTTTTCACCGACGACAACAGTCGGAGCTTGAGGATCTGTAGGCAGAGTATCCGGAGGATTGGTCCTCGGAGTAGCCAGCACATTGGCCCCAGGGGTGACCGGCACCCGAGTCGAAGCCTCCACAAGCTTCTTCTTCTTCCTCACAAAATTCCTTCCCATGGGCACCGGGTCTTGAGTCCCCTCCCTCATCTCCACAGGTTGAGAAGGCTCGGCAGCAGCTCTTCTTTTTTGCCTCTACCTTTTGTCCTCCAGAAAGGACAGGTACGTCGGCTGGTAATGATTTAACTCAGGAGCGTCCCTTCTCGAAAAAGCCCGAAGCACAGCAACGTTAGCAGCAACAACCCTGTTCTTCAACCGGAGGGTCACATTCGAAAGAGATGAGAAACAAATACATCAAATACCAATCGGCATGAAGATCTAATCAGAATAATTTGAAAATGTGGCAGCGGCTCACCAAGCGACCCCTTATCAGTCGGCAGAGGCTTTCTCCCGTCCGAAGGGTTATTGTATCCTCCGGAGACTACAACATAGATGTTGGAAAATTTCTTAGAATCCAGCAAGCGGGTAAAAAGGTCCCCGTCCCCTTCCGGGCGCTCAAAAAATAGCGACTGGATCTTCTATTGTGGGATAGGTGTCGGGCCGGAAAATTTTTCTGTCCTTCCCTCGTCCACCGTACGGCGGTGCCATTTTCCGGGATAGAAAAAGATGCACTGATGGAGTTGATTTAAAAATATGGGGGTTTGTTTGAAAATGGATGGCGTCCTGATTATGCCGATTTCGAATTTTCGGAGTCGCCACTTGGTATTGAGGTGTGGTGTACCAAGTCACCAGAATTTTTGTTGTAAAAAAGATGTCATTTTGTTTTAGGAAAATGTCTTTTTATTTTGGAAAGGTGTCTGCAAAACCAGAAATTCGAGTTCGGGGATTAAATTACGAATTGGGAAGGTGTTAGGCACCCCACTCGCCCTTTCGGTACTTCTTTTTCAGAAATAAATCTCTTTTCGAATCGAAATCGATCGTTTCATCGGCTAAGAGAAATATGAAATTATTACTGATTTATGAATGAAATGAATTGAATAGAAAAGACTCCGAGATATAGTTATTGACGGGCAGATTTCGGCCCGGTTTCGGAAAGAGGATATTTTAAAAGGAATACGGGTGACTTTTGACCCGGTTTTGATGAAAAAGGGTTATTTTTTAGCCGGACAGAACTTCGGCAAAAAATGGTTTTCTGCTCCCGAGCAGAATTTCGACCGCGTTTGGAAAATAATTTTAAAATAGTCGGACAGAACTTCGACGTATTTTTAGAAACTAAATTTTGAGCCGGACAGAACTTCGGCGCATTTCGGTAGTAAAATTTTGAGCCGAACAAAACTTCGGCGAAAAATGATTTTCTACACTCAGACAGAATTCCGACTGTGTTTTGAAAATGATTTTGTTTTGTTAATTTAATTTTATTTGCGACAGTCGAACAGAACTTCGACTGCGTTTTAAAAATTTATTCTGAGCCGGACAGAACTTCGGCTAAAGAGTCGTTTTTATTTTTAGGCAATCGGACGGAACTTCGACTGTGCCTTGAGATCTATTTTGGATTTTAGCCGGACAGAGCTTCGGCTAAATCCTTGAAAGATATTTTTCTACGATTGGACAGAATTCCGACCGCGTTTTGAGAAAACGGTTTTTAGTTGGGCAGAGCTTCGACTGTATTTTTGATAGGAATGTTTTTAATTAGGTCGGACAGGACTTCGACCGTTTTTCTGAAAAAGATAAGATATTTTTTGTTTAGAAAATTCCAAAGAATATCAAGTGAACCGGCATGACCCGAGTCATGAGGTATTTTAGTGATCCAATTCTGACAGTACTGCAAGCTTTCACTTCAGACATCGGATCGAGGAATTTGTGTTTGAATTTTAAAGTGTTTTGTATTTTTCAGTCGGACAGAGCTTCGACTGGAAAATTTTTTTTGTGTAAAAATTGCCAGAATATGTTTTGACCAGGCTTTGGAAGAAAAATTATTTTTACCAATCGGGCAGAGCTTCGACTGGGTTTTAAAAATTAGGGGGAGGGATTTTACTTTCCTTAAGTGAGAAAAATCCTCCCGAGATATCGAGTGCTTCGGAAATGATCCGAGTTACAAGACATTCCTTCGATCCGATTCTGACAGCTACTGCAAGCTTTCACTTTAGAGATCGAATGCCGGATTTTTATTTTTGTTTGAAAGTGTTTTGGGGAAAGCGAAAGTTAATCGCTGAAGAGAGATAGAATATGTATGCTGTAATATGTATGTATGGACAGGGGTATAAGATATCATATATATATAACCGAGCTGGATATAGTCCGAGCTAGACGGTAAGTAGATATATAACCGAGCTGAATATATTCCGAGCTAGACGGCAACAAGTGATAAGATATCATATATAACCGAGCTGGATATATTCCGAGCTAGACGGCAACAATTGATAAGATATCATATATAACCGAGCTGGATATATTCCGAGCTAGACGGCAGCAACTGATAAGATATTTTAGGACGAAGACGTCTTTATGTTCTTCTCGTACGTGACAGCGGAGCCGACATAGCCAAGCATGTGCCGAATTCTAACGAGAAGAAAGACATAAAATAACGAATTCTTTAAACAGTTATGGGTTTCGAAAGCGATAAAAGACAAGTAAATAAAAATATCTCCGCAAATATATTAATTGGATCTGTACAAATCGGGGAGACGACTTCTGTAGATAGCTTCTTTAAAATATAGTAGGGTATAGTATCGGACGCGGACTACCAAGAGTCTCCCAAAAGTAAGAGGCAAATTAATTTACCGAAGAAGATAAGCTCGAGAATACTTCAAGAACGAGGCTTGTTCTTGGTTGGATTTATGTTTTTCAAATTTTTGGTCGAAGTTTGGGTAGCTTTTGGAAGAAATTTGAGAGAAAATGCCCAGAGGCTTTGGTGGTTGAAATTGAAATGGACTTGGAATGAAGTTATTCGGTCTGGATTTTGGTTTCTGAGGTTTGCTATATATATATTGATTAATGTCGCAACTATAGTTGCGACATTGTGGAAAAATCTCCCAAAACGCGTGGCTGGCCAGCCACGTGTTGGGGAGATATTTTGGAAGGTTCCTATGGTCGGTTTGAGCTTATCTTGGACGGAAAATTAATTAAAATAAAATAAAATACATTTAAAATTGAAAAAGTATTCCGGAGTTCTGATCTTGGTCCGAAGCTTCTGTTTACGCTTTGCCATCCCCTCGGAGAACTCTGACTTTAACATTTTAAATTTGATATTCATGATCGCTGTGTTGGATCAAGAATATAGCAAATATCTCGGGCTTGATTCGGACACTTTCCGGAAAAACCCTGAAATACGGCTCTGATATGCTGACTGAAATGAAAAGCGGTTGGTGCACCTCCTGGGCTGCTCAACTTCCAGAAAACCTGTTCCGTAGGGAATGTCAGATTTTAAAGATGAGGTCCGTGCAAAATACGTCCGTTGATTTTCGAGGTCGGCTGACCGCTGCATGGAAATCTGAACGAATTGGCGTTTATTCTCAACTGAATTCCGGTGCTGGATCGGATGAAGTCAGTTTTTATACTGGGTTCTCTGTGATGTGATTGTCTTCGATATTCTCCTCAGAAGAAAAATTTCGGACATTCGTGTAGGATTCTGCTTGTGCCGGCCTGTTTGTCAATTCGGATGCAGTTTCAGTACCGTCCGTTTAAAGTTTGTTCTGATTGATGCATCGGAATAAAATTATGAGTCGGGTAAATGTTCCTCAACACTTTACCGTTGCAGTCTTGTCGTTTTCGAGAATTTTGACTGACGTCGGGGCTGTTCGCGGTGAGTCTGAACATTCCGGATGTGCGTACGGATACTGAATAAGATCGTTTTGCTGATTTCTGAACTTGCGGGGACTGAGCCAAAATTTGGGTATCAACAGCTGCCCTTCTTTGTGTACGTTGCGTAGCGGCGGTAGACAAAGACTAATTGATGCGTGAAATTTTGACCCACGACTTATATGTTTCAGATTTTTCCCGACTCCTCAGAGGAATTTGACATCTGCTGGTGGAATCGGAAAAATTTTTGGAGTTGTCGATGACGCAGATCGGGCTTCTGAAGTTGCGGTTCGGACCGGCGGATCGCGTTCTGGATCTGATCTGATCATCTCCCCAAAAATGCCAAAAGTTGCCCCTTGGGATGCCAGCTGTGCGCGTGGCTCGCGAAGGCAGTGAGCCTCCATTTTGTTTTGAAGCTTTTGAAGACTCTGGGAGACTTGACAGAGCTTTGACTTCGCACGGATTTCACTTAACAACGTCCCGGTGCTTGATCCTTCGATCGATTCACTCCCGGCGAACACAGATCTGATCATACAAGTAAGTAGTCGACTACTTTTCTTTCCTGTCTTCGGTAAACTTAAATACATGTACTAGGAAATATGCTAGTTAGTCGAAAACATATGCTTTAGTTCGATTTCTGTCGATAGCGTAACGCTTGTGTTGTAGAAGTTATGTTGTCCGTTGTTTTTGAAAATTTTCGCGCTGAAGTGATGCTGAAATTTTTCAACAATGACCGTAGATAGGTGTCATTTTAAACTCGTAACTTTGAACTCGACTAGGGCGATCGTTAGTGAGATTACGCCACTAATTTTTTTTTGCAAGGATGACCATAGAAAGGTGTCGCTGATTTTTTTTGGAATAATGACCGTAGATTGTCATGTGTGACGTTTGACATTTAACAGTGTTTATAGAAAAATAACACTGAAATGTTCGTAGGCGGGGAATAGGATCGCGAAAATGTATTTTTGAAAATGACGTTTTTAAACTTGACTAGGGCGATCGTTAGTGAGATTGCGCCGCTAGGATTTTGTATGGATGACCTCTAGAAAGATGTCAAAATTATTTTTCGCACAATAACCGTAGAAAGATGTTATTCGTGGTGTATAATGCTTAGCGGTACTTGTAGAAAAGTAATACCAAAATGCTTTCGTAAATGGGCGATTAGAATCGTAAAAATGTATTTTGAAAATTTCAATCAGACAATCTACATAAAGACGTCGCTTTTTAGAATTTTTAAGGACTTGACGGTAATTGTAGGAAAATATTACCGAAGTTTTCATAGGTTGACGATCGTACTCGTGACAACGCATTTTTGAAAGATTTTCGTTCGGACGACTAACAGAAAGTTGACGCCAAAAAATTTTGACACTTGGACATTAGAATCGTAGGTAGATATCATAATGTTTTGAGAAATTTGATTTTAATGGACAGCCTTAGAAAGATGCTATCGTCGGTATAATTTTTGAAAATGAATATTGTAGATAACTAAATCTCGTCGTAAGTAGACGGAAGAAATTAAATAATAATCCTAGAAAGATATTATTAATTGTTGCTCTTTTTCTGAATGGTAACCGTAGACAGGTATTATCGTAAAAACGTAATTTTGGAATTTAATTAGTAATCGTAGGCAGATATTACTAAATTTATAATTCTGCAACTTGAATGACAATCGTAGGGAGATATTATCGTAAGCGTGTGATTGACAATTGATTAGTAACCATGGATAGATATCACTAAAATTGTACAACTCTGAAATATGAACGATAATCGTAGTGATTTTTGAAAATTGATTAGTAATCGTAGGTAGATATTACTAAAAATTTCTGCATTTTGCAACTTGAACGATAACCATAGAAAGATACTATCGTAAGCGAAATTTTTGCCCTAAGTAATAGCCGTAGGGAAATGCTATTGGGATTTTTGAAAATCTGTGATCGTAGAAAGGTACTTCGAGATTTTAAATCCAATGACCATAAGAGAGGTGTCATTGAGGAGATTTTTTTGGAAACATGGGCTGATGGTCCTAGAAAGATACCATCGAGATCCCGAGACTAGAAATCTGCAGTCTTTTAAAAGGTACTACCGAAATTATTTTTTGAAAATTTGAATTTATGGCCTTAGGGAGGTGCCACCTGAGTTTTTGAAAAATGTGAACCTACGGCCTTAGATAGATGCCAGTATAGATTTTGAAAATATGAACTCGGGGCTCGAATTAGCTATTGCCGAGGATTTGAAAATTGCGACCTGTGGTCTTAAAAAGATACCACTGTAGGTTTTTGAAAAAGATTTTAAAACTGTAGTCTTAAAAAGGTACTACTGAATTTTTTGTAAAAATATAAACCTGTAGCCTTAGAAAGGTACTGCCCTAGGTATTTGAAAGCTTAACCTGCGGCCTTAGTGAGGTGCCACTGTAGGTTTCGAACAGAGATTCGAGATCATAGTCTTAGAAAGGTACTACTGAGACTCTCAGAGATGCCAGCCTGTAGTCTTAGAAAGGTGCTACCTCGGGGCTTTTAAGAAGGTTATCCTGTGGCCTTGGGAAGGTACCACCGTAGGTTTTCGGAAATTGTAATTCCGTAGTCTTAGAAAGGTACTATTTGGACTTTGGAAATGTCGGCTTGTAGTCTTAGAAAGGTACTACCTCGGGGCTTGCTGAAATATCGGCTTGTAGTCTTAGGAAGGTACTACCTCGAGGCTTTATAACCTGTGGTCATCGAATGGTACCAATGTAGTTTTCAGAGACTCAACTTCGTAGTCCTAGAAAGATACTACTCGGACTCTCGGTAATGCTAGCTTGTAGTCTTAGAAAGGTACTACCTCGTGCATCCGAGCGGTTTAACTTGTGGCCTTAGCGAGGTACCACTGTGGGTTTCTGAACTTTTAACTCAGCAGTCTTAGACAGATACTACTTGAATTTCTAGAAATGCCGGCTTGTAGTCTTAGAAAGGTGCTACCCTGGGCTTTCTGAAATGTCGGCTTGTAGTTTTAGAAAGGTACTACCTCGGGGCTTTCTAACCTGTGGTCTTCGGAAGGTACCACCGTAGGTTTTAGAGAGATTTGGAACCGTAGTCTTAGAAAGATACTACTGAGATTCTTAGAGATGCCAGCCTGTAGTCTTAGAAAGGTGCTACCTCGGGCTTTCGGAAGATTCAATATATGGCCTTAGGAAGGTACCATTGTAGGTTTTTGGAAAATTCTAATCTATAGTCTTAGAAAGATACTATCAAGATTCTTGAATAAGTAAACCCGCAGTCTTAGAAAGATACTATTTCGGGTTCGTGACACGTAACTCCGTAGTTGTAGGAAGGTACTAACGGGTATAATAAACTCGACCTGTAGTCTTAGAAAGATACTACCTTAGGTGTAACTCTGTAGCCGTAGAAAGATACTAACGTGAATAATAAGCTCAATCTGTAGTCTTAGAAAGGTACTACCTTAGGTTAAGAGGAACGTAACTCCGTAGCCGTAGGACGATACTAGCGGGAATAATAAACTCAACTTGTAGTCTTAGGAAGGTACTACCTTAGGTTTAGAGTTTTCTCGGGCTTGCGAACTGGTAGTCTTAGATAGATACTAGCAAAGTTCCTATAGGTCTAGATCTATGTTGGTAACCCTAGTGAGATATTACCAAGTCTAGAAATTTTTGCCCTGGGTTATAATCATGGAGAGATGTTACAACTTAGGATCCGTGAACAAATGTTTACGTCGATAACCATGGAAAGATATTACCAACCTTTTATGTTCACCGTATTTGTGACTTTCATTACCTGAATTTGAATCGATTGATTATCGGAGTTTAATAATTTTCTTTCATTTGTTTTTGTAGTATGACTTCTCGACGTAGACCAGGGAAGGAGCCTGCAGATGAGGCTGGACCTTCTAGACCTGCTGCGGAGGAGAGGGAGGAGTCTCCCTTCGATATTGACGACGTAGACTATGGGCCTGATCCTGACGACCTAGAGGCACCACGATTCGGATACGTAGAGACTTTCTTCCGAGATGGAGTGGGTTTGCAGCTGAGAGGGATGATGGTTCCCGAGGAGCTTCGGAGGGCCAGATTGTGTGTTTCTGATATACCGCTTTTGACATAGCTCCGGTCCCATCCGTCCGTATATTTGAGGGCTTAGGTAGTTCCACCAGAGAGACCCTTCCGAGGAGCGTGGTTCCAGGCGGTTTCCATTTGCAACCGGACGCATCCTGTATACAGAGATTTTTTGGTCGAGAAGGGGTTTGGCGATTTCTTAGCCATTCTGCCCTTTCACTCGAAGCACACTTTGCTGAAGGCCCTTGCCGAGCGTTGGTTCAGTGAGACCAACACGCTCCACTTGGGCGACTGTGAGCTGGGCATCACTCCTTTCGAGTGGGCCGTTATCACAGGTTTGAGGTTCAGAGGGATCCCAGTTCAGAGGACGACGGGGACTGAATATGACATTGAGAGGGTTTTGGGCATCGCCCCACATGAGATGAGAGGGAATAGGATCCCAGGCTCAGTACTACGGGGAGGAGACTTCTTCTACACCCTAGAGACAGACGGCCCGGAGTTGTTCAGACAGCAACGTCGATTGCTCTTGTATTTGCTGGTGTCGTGCTTCTTATGCAACAACGACACCTTGTTTTCGGTGGCTTACGTCGGGATAGTTGACTTCCCGGATGGTGCCCTCTTTGACTGGGGGTCTTTTACTTTTGCCTCCTTCCTCCAGGCTATGAAGAGGAGAGTTAGCTGCCCTTTGCCGACATAGTTAGGGTTCTAGCCCTTTCTCCTGTGGTGGTCCTTTGAGCATATGAGCGTAGGGCGCCCCCATCCCACCGACCTAGGACTTGACGTCCCTAGGGCTCTGCGGTGGCCGCGTCCATCTGTGCGTGCTCTTGACTTGCTGGATTTCGTGACGCTTTGCTCACAACTGGAGCTAGTTATGCCGGACGACATATCCTGGCAGCCGTTCGATTGGATAGCATTGGGAGGCGATTACCACGTTGAGCTCTACTTGTTAGCTCGGTGATGCACTTTCTTCTCCTACACTTCCTGGGAGCTGTACATGGGCGACCACTGCTGGCGCCAGACGACGGGAGAGGTTATGATCCCCAAATGCCCGCCTACTGCTACTTTCGGGATGGCTAGATTTCCGATTGCAGGGGATTATGATGTTGCTGAGTTCATGGTGCGGGGAGACTACACTGCATGGTTCCGGAGTGTATCCATCAGCCGCTTCACCACTACGACCACAGTTCGGGGCGGAGATTCGATCGGAGCTGAGCAGGAGCATTTCTTCCGGATCCTGAAGGGTGCAGATAGCAGAGCCCAGTCTTCTCAGTCCGTTCCATAGAATGAGCCGTCGAGGTTCTACCAGGCCTACCAGCAGTGGAGCGCTCGACAGAGAGGAGCACCACCAACCCAGCTTCCCCCAGACGAGGTACGTAAACATAGTAGTTTACTTTCTGTTTGTCTTTTCGTAGATCTATTGTAGACCTGTCTTTACTGTTCTTTTCGTTTCTAATGATTTGTTTTCGTGTTTTAGGATGCTCCGGACCCCCCTAGAGGTTCAGTTGATCGGAGACCCAGATGCCGAGGACGGCAGGATGACAGCAGGAGCAGAGATGTCTGATATGCCAGCAGCAGACAGACATAGACTCTCTTTTTTTCGCAGTTTGTTTAGCACTGTATAGACTTGTGTTTTTTTTCTAGTAGGGCCCTTTGTAATTAGCCCCTTTTATTCTTCTGTTGTTAGCAGGACACTTTGTGTAGTTAGTCCTTTTTGTTCTTCTTTCGTTAGGAGGGCACTTTGTCGTAGTTAGCCCTTTTTGTTCTTCTTCTGTTCTTTTTATGATAGAAACATTTTGTACGCAATGTAATCTATTCTTGTCTGTCTTTTCTTTTATTGTTTGCACTTCTTTTTCTTAGTCTACCGTTTTGTACTGCATAGACATGTAAAAACAAAGATATCGATGCTTTGTTTTCCTCTGTAGGAAAATGGCATTCGCACCAGCTTTTGTTGCGCTCTTGGTTGCTTGGTGGGCATCTTTTGCCCCAGCTGAGCGTCTTTTGTTCGAGCAGTTATTTGGGGGAGTGGCTAGTCTTTTGACCGTTCACGCTGCCCCGGACTTTCTGTTGGCTTTGGTGAGGTACTGGATACCTACCTTGAGCTTGTTCCGTTTCAGCCTTCATGAGTTGACTCCTACTTTAGAGGAGTATCATTTTGTCTTGAGGATGCAGCCTTCTTTAGAGACCGTGGCCCGCATGTTCCCTGATCGGAATGCCAGGACGGCTTTTTGTGCATTGACAGGCCTAAAAAGGGCCTTTCTGATTTCTGATGATATTGACGGGATTCCGACAGTACGGCCCGACTTTCTATGGAGTCTGTTTGGTGATGAGGATTATTATGATCCGCGAGGGGCTGCTTTTACCAGATTACCTGACAGTCGTGTCGGTTCTCGCAGACGCGTGTATGCTTTTGCTTTTGTATTATTGGCGGGGCTATTCTTCCCGAGATATGATGGGCAGCTAGATCTGTGGGTAGCTTTCTGGGTAGATGCTGTGATTGAAGGACAGACCATCATACCGGCGATCTTGGCAGAGACATACAAGGGACTGACCCTATTTTTGCTATCTCACGATTCTCGTGCCTGTGGTGGTGTGGAGTTGTTATATGTATGGCTGCTTACTCATGTTTTTAGGAGTCATTCATCACGTCCGAGGTGGTTCATTGACATGCCCTTAGCGCTCTTGACCGAGCGAATTGTTGGTTTGCAATATATCCCTCAGCGGTTGGATACCTGGATAGTGGCTTTGGACAGCATCACACCGGATACCATTGTTTGGGATATCGGCGTCTTTAGTGCTATGGAGCATGCTGTGACTGTGTATGGGCTAGGCTTGTCCTTTCTGCCTCTCGTTGGGATGTACGGTGTAGTACCATATTTTGGGTGCCGAGTCCTCAGACAATTCGGGCTTGATCAGGATATTCCGATGTCTTCTTCGCTTTATGATGGCGGCAGATACCATTCCAACTTTGCGAGTGATTTTGCTCATCCTTTGGTTGGAGAGGCTTCGACTTTATGGGATTATAGGGTTACGATTTCATCTGCCTGGACTAGTGACACTCCATGTATCTCGGAGACATATCTGGACTGGATCGCATCAGAGATTGATCGTCAGGCTGGCATGGTAGCCACTTTCCCGACATATTTGGATCAGTTTGTGTTACCGCAGTGGTCCTCACATTTGGCATCGCAGTCTTCGAGCTATACGACGCAAATGATGGATTCACATTCTCGGCATTCACAGATGATTGGTGAGAGAGACAGGTCATTCGGCGGGTCTCTTCTGTTACTGGGGAGCGAGACTCTCTCCGAAGAGATGTCGATCACTTGTCCCTACAGTTGTCTGACATGGAGGTTGCCGCTGGTAGTTTGTAGCGGGACCTAGCAGAGGTGAGAGCTTCGGCCAGTTCGACTAGCACGGTAGCTTCTTTGGAGGATTCTTTACATCAGGCAACTCAGCGATATGAGGTTCAACTGGAGGAGATCAGCGCGCTATTGCGCGAGGTGGCAGATCTCGATCGACTAGTTGATGAGTCATATGACAGTATTGTTGCCCGTGATGATGACAGGGATCGATTGCAAGAGGATTTTGACACTCTGACAGGATCATATCATAGATCACTTGTTGAGGTCAAAAGGTCACATGATAGACTACGCGCAGCTCGTCGGCGTCTGGCTAGAGAGGGGGGGTTTCACTTCCATGATGTAGAGGGCTTATGATCTAGTTTTGCCTCTATGGAGTATTTGTTCCCAGGTGGCTATCCGGACATGGCTCAGTTACGTATCATGGTACGAATGCTTCGTCGCTTGTTGGAGGTAGACTGATCGGGTACCGTGACTGTGTAGAACCTGTCCTCGTTAATTATGCCTAATCAAATTAAATTAAGATAATTAAAATCATTAGAATAAATAAATAAAATTTCCCCAAAATACTTCCAAAAGTCTTAAAATATTAAAATAAAATTTTAGGAATTTTCTGGGAATTTTTAGGGGTC
>NMUG010005044.1:0-13407 GCA_002855965.1 Monotropa hypopitys | reverse complement strand
AAAACAAAACACTAGAAGAAAACATTAGAAACAAAAAGAACATAGGAGCATCTTTATTGAAGCAAAAAGAAAATACTAAAAGAATTGACTTTTAAAAGAAAAGAAAAAGAATTTATTCCTCTAGGACATACAATGACCAGGATGATGACCCCTTATATTTTGTAATGACATTGATATGGCAAATAATGATAAATGTGGAAGCATAAACAAATGCCCAAAGAGTGCATAAATAGAATTTCATTACCATGTTATCGTTTTACAATAGCTGAGGCTCATAATGGCCTTTACAATCAAGAAAGTACAATAAAAGTGATTATCTTCTAAGCTTACAAGCTAAGCCTCCTCAACTCCTGTTAAATTTTTTTAGAGAAAATGCATAAGCATTATGCTAGAGTAAATCAAGATATGCCAGAGTTACTAGTTTCTATGGATAAACAATATCAGTGATCAAATTTGTTTCCTTCTTTTAAACATAGTAATCATGTGGCTCATCATCTTGTAATTGTAATCGGGGCTCATTGGCCTCAAATCGTAGTCAAATCAAGCCTATGGCCTTTATTCTAGGTCCTTCGGTGCATAGCTTATTTCGTAGATATTCCAGCATATTTTGGTCTTCACAGTACCAGTTATCTCTAGGAAGCGAGCCTAGGAAAATCATGTGCATATAGAGATGACATGATATCACACAATGGTCACCTGGTCGTGACCCCACCCTTATTACCCCTACCCTACCGGTTTCAGATCTAGCCCTTGGCATCCGAGCTACCGTGTCGCAGTTCAATAATATCAAACATTTTTTCAGGCTGTCAATCCATAGTAATAAAAGAGTGTGAATGTCATTTTGTTTCATTTCCGGAATCAATCATAATATTATTGGATGCTTATTAGCATGTAAGATATATTTCGCAATTGTTCAAGCATGCTTTATAAATTGTACGAGTAACAAAGACATATAGAGATTCCTGTGATAGAGTTTGGATTTCTTGTCATTAAGTCTTTTCCTTCAAATATTGCCCAAGTCTAAATTTGGCGTATCATTTACAAAATCTATCATTTCCATCCCTTTCAATTTTAACACGGCGAGCCATCCTAGGCCTGTGCTGAACAGAGCTTGCCGAGATCTCTGGTCGAAGGGCATGTTGGTTGGTCACAATAGGCCAAAGACTACTGATCGAACAAGGCAGAGCCGAAGGGCTCTCTGGATGAACACTTGTCGAACACAATATTTGTCAATGGTTAGTGGCCGGGTAAGAAGGGCCGGAGGGACTTTTTGGCTGAAGGGATTATGGACTGAACATGGCCGAGCACTGGACCAAAGGCCTCATGCTCTAGATGAGTAGAGATATGCTGGGGGTTTATTGCCGAACACTTACTAGGATGGAGGCCTATTGGCCGAGCTAAAATATGTTTCCCGAGCACAAAAATAAAGGGCCTGGATGACACAAGGACTGGCCGAACACTATCGTAGCTGAATAGGGGGTTGCCGATCTGAGATGAAATTCCAAGTATAAAGGCGCCAGTCAAAGTCGAGGGTTCACATGCCAAAAGTGGGAGTGCGGGAGCCATGTGTTTTGGATTGTTAAATGGTCAAAATAGGTCGAAACGTATTCATAAGTATTTGGGTCAATTGCCCGTTCAGTTTGACATTTCCAAAGGACAGACAGTGACCAACCGAGCACAAGTGCTCCGGTCGTGAGGGAGATCGGCAATAACTATTCTGGTCAAAGCAAGTGTCTGAAATGTATTTACCGAGCAAACGAGAGTCCTATCGGGCAGATTCCAAGGATGTGAATGTGTTCAAGGATCATACCGAGAACAAGACATTTTGTCGGATCGCAACCAAGGCTATTCCAGGGCAGTTGGGTGCTAGGTTGAATAGGTATGGGCTTGGACGAGCACAACAAAAAGTATTGTTCTGAAAAAATGGGAACAAAGGTGCACTGGTCATATTTGGTGTGCGGTAAGGACTTGAGAAGGGCTGTCGAGCTGAAATAAAGCTCTGGTGAGCTGTTAGTAGTGCTCAATGGGTTATTTCTATAGCTAAGGGCTTTGGTTGTGCAACTATGGGCTGTTGAGCCGAACAATGTGTCTATCGAGTTTAAAATAAGGGTTGTCGCACAGAGGGTGAACTCTGAGTACAAATGGTAGTGTGGCAGGGCCTCAAGGAGGTCAGTCGAAGGGAAAATAGGTCTGTTGGAGAGATCATTGTGTGGACGGACCTCTAAAGAGGTCTGCCGAACAGTTGGCAGTACTGCCAAAGGACAAAGGCCAAGTGTGTCGACAAATGAAATCGAACAAGGGATAATGTTACCTTTTGGCCAAAGTGTCGAATTGTCGAAGGCCTGACTTCCAGAGAAATCAACAAGCACTGATGACCCAAGAGGGGAGGTTTTCGAGAAGAATATAGGCTAGCTGCTTTGGGAGGGTGCTTGCCAAGCACTGGAAGGTTAGCCGAAGGGTTGGCCGAGTTGGTTTTGTCGGACCGAATATGATCGAAATATAATTTAAATGGAAAAGAGTTGGGAGAATTTATGAATGCTCTAGAGAGTTGGTGGGTCGAATTGAATGTCCAAGGCGGTATTTATATAGGAGGAATTTGGGGTGGTTGGCCTCATTTAATGCTGCATTAAATGCTTGCTCGAACTGCCGAGCTGTAGACCTGTCACCAGAAAGTCTACCGAAAGCCTCCTGACCCGCCACTTGTCAGACCAGCTTTTTGCAGCTTTTAGCCGCCCAGCTGTCGACAGGTCAGCTAACGTGGCCGACCAATTACACTACGCCCCGACTGACTCCCAGA
The DNA here is from genome assembly GCA_002855965.1 of Monotropa hypopitys. Classification (NCBI taxonomy): domain Eukaryota; kingdom Viridiplantae; phylum Streptophyta; class Magnoliopsida; order Ericales; family Ericaceae; genus Monotropa; species Monotropa hypopitys. The sequence goes on along the minus strand of NMUG010005044.1, from coordinate 10,610 downwards.
TTTTACAAAATTGCCCCATTTTTTCTAATTCTATCACTTTGGTCCCCACTTTCCTTTAATTCTTTTGTTTTAGATCCTAGAATCCATTTTAGTGCCATATTAGACCTCAAATAATTTCAAAAAAATTCCCAAAAATTCCCAAAAATATATTTCCGCATAAATAATCATATTTATGCATATTTTACCGAGTCGGGGCCTCACGTCCTCTCCACCTTTAAAAAGTTTGGTCCCCAAACTTGGTCAAACTAGTAAGCGGATATGGACATATCAAAAGAACAAGATTGTACCTTAATCGAATAATTCTGGATATCTATGACGTATGTCTCTCTCTTTATCCCATGTGGCTTCATTCCCGGACTAGTTCTCCCACCATACTTTTATCAATGGAATGATCTTGTTTATGAGTTGCTTCTCTTGGCGAACCATGATTCGCAATGGCATCTCTTTGTAGGACAGATTCTTCTCCAGCTCGATAGGTGGTTGGACTAAGACATGTGTCAGGTCTGGTACATATTTCCAAAGCATTGATATATGGAATACATACCTAAAGACCCCCTATCATCCTGCCATTTCAGCACCTTGTGATCTTTAAGAAGATCATTATGAGCCCTCTCCTAGAATGTTTTTGTAGATTTTGAAAATTCCATGGGGATTGAACTTCAAGCAGTAGGGACCGAAGCGAAGTCTGTTTGTTCCCACCATCATTATTGGAAGTGACAAGGACTCTAAGCCCTAACTTCTTTTCCTAATGAAAAGTGCTTCAGGGTGGAATGTTTTCCACTTTCCTCTCTGGGATGGATTCGGTAATCGAACATAAATGACACCTCCCCAAATACGAATAATGGAACTCATCGGAGATGTGCGGGTGAGATCTGCTCCTTCCTGTGGCCATTTTATTGAAATTAATGCTAGTGGGATCCAGTACGGAGGAAGGAGTTCTTCTCCACATGGAACGAAAGGAAGGAAAGGCTAGGAATGAAAGGGAAGGTAAGAACATTGACCAACTTTGGTGTTAAGGCTAAACGATAGGAAACTGGCCCAATTCTTTCAACTATATCGAATGGTCTAACGTACCGTGAATTTAGCCTTCTCTTTGTCCAAACCAAATGACTACTTTCATTGGTGACACCTTTAAGAATATTTTGTTTCCTTCTTAGAACTCGAGTTCCCTTCGATGAGCATCGATATAGATTTTTTGACAATCTTGGGAAACCTTTAATCGGTCCCAGATCAGCTTGATCTTCCCTGCTATTTCTTGCATGATTTATGGTCTCGTAGGCTCTATCTCCCTAACTTCTGAACAACAGGATGGCGATCTACATCTTCTACCATTTAAGACTTCAAATGGTGACATTCCGATTCTCGCTTGATAGATTTTGTTGTATGAAAACTCTATCAAAGGTAAGTGTTCTTCCTATCTTCCTTCAAATTCCAATGTGCATGCTCACAACAGATCTTTCAACATCTGGATCGTTCTTTCAGATTGACCATTGGTCTGAGGGTGGAATGTCGTGCTAAAATTTAGCATCATTCCCATTGCCTTTTACAGTGACTTCGAAAATCTTGATACAAATTAAGAATCTTTATCTGATGTGATTGATACTGGCATTCCATCCATCCGAATGATTTCCCGCAGATAAGTAGTTGCCATTTGGTCCATCGAATACATGTTCTTGATTGGAATGAAATGCTCAGATTTGGTCAAATGGTTGACTATGACCCAAATCGCATTGATGTCTTTGATTGATCGAGGGAATCCCACAACGTAGTCTATCGTGATATCCTCCCATTTGTATTTTGAGATTGGTAGAGTTTGGAGCAATCCATGTGGTCTTTGTCGACTTGCTAACATTGTAGACATCGATTAACATAATTGACTATGTCGCACTTCATTCCCATCCACCAGTAGGACTTTTTGAGATCTTCATACATCTTCGCCTATTCTGGATGAATCGCGAACTTCAACGTGTGGCCTTCATCCATGATCTTTTGTTTGATTCATTCATCACTGAGTATGCATATTTGGTTCCGAAACTTGAGGATGCCATCTAATGTGGTGAATTATTCTTATGGTTTGTATCTGGCATCTTCGAGGATTTTTTTAGTTTGCGATGCTTATTTGCAAAGATTTGACTTCTTTCACAATGGAGGGTTGTGTAATGATTATCGTCAAATGCACTAGGTAGGAGTGATCCACTTTTCTCTTTTCTTCTCAATCCAAAGTGTCTGCCACAATGTTGGCTTTCCCGGGATGATACTGGATGTTAAGATTGTAGTCCTTCATAAATTCCAACCATCGGTGTTGCCCAAGGTTCAGTTCCTTCTGAGTGAAGACGTACTTCAAACTCTTATGGTCGATGAAAATGTCATATGTGACTCCGTAAAGATAATGACGTCAGATCTTCAGCGCAAAGATCACTACAGCAAGCTCTATATCACGCATAGGATAGTTCTTTGCATGAGACTTTAGTTTTCGTGAAGCATAGGCGATCATTTTCCCTTGCTGCATTAGGACACATCCTAGCCCTTTGTGCGAAGCGTCGATGTAAATTGTGAAGCCCTCTTCTCTGCTTGGTAAGGTCAAAATAGGTGTTGTTGTGAGTCTATTTTTCAGTTCTTGGAAGCATTCCTACCATTCTTTGGTCCATACAAAAGGTTCCCCTTTACGTGTTAGCTCTGTCATAGACGTCGCAATCTTAGAGAATTCTGTAACAAAATGGCAGTAGTAACCGGCAAGTCCTATGAAGCTGCAGACTTCCATTACTGACATTGGTACCAGTTAGTTTATGATGGCTTCGATCTTCTGAGGGTCCACTAAAATTCCGCGTTCATCGATAATATGTCCATGGAAATGAACAGTCTTGAGCCAGAACTAATATTTGCTGAATTTTGCATACAACTTTTTCTCCTTCAAAGTTTGTAGGATGATTGACAGATTGGTTGCGTGTTGCTCTTCATTCTTAGAGTAAATGAGAATATCATAGATGAATAAAATTATGAAATTGAGAGGTAGTCAACAAAAATTTGGTTTATAAGATCCATGAATGTTGTTGGTGCATTAGTTATATCGAAAGTCATGACTAGAAATTCGAAATGACCATAACGTGTACGAAAGGCTGTCTTCTCGATATCTTTGGATTTGACTTTGAGCTGGTGATACTCTGAATGAAGATCAATCTTTGATAATACTCGAGCTTCTTGCAGTTTATCGAATAAGTCATCTATTCGAGGTAGCAGGTACCGATTATTGATGGTGATTTTGTTTAGCTCCTAGTAGTCGATACATAATCGCATGGTTCCATCTTTCTTTTTGGCAAACAAGATTGGGGCTCCCCAAGGTGATGAACTAGGTCGGACAAAGCTTTTGTCAGTTAGCTCTTGCAATTGCGTCTTTAATTCCTTGAGATCTGTTGGTGCCATACAATATGGTGTTTTGGAAATTTATTGCTTTCGTGGTACTACTTCAATAGAAAAATATAATTCTTGGTCGATTGTCATTCCTAGAAATTCTTCTGGAAATGCCTCTGGGTAGTCACATACTATACGAATATCGGTTATTGAGGGATCTTCTAATAAATTTGAGGTAACACAGCAGAGGTAACCCTGACAACCTTTCTACAAAATTCGTTGGGCTTTGGCCATAGACACAAAACATAGGGGCGAAACAACTCTTTCTCCTTTGATTTTTGACTCCCCGCCTTTAGACTCTGCAAATGTGATGGATTTTCCAGCATAGTCAATCTTTCCATTGACTTGGAAAACCAGTCCATGTTGATGATGACATCGATGTGTATTATTTCTAGGGGATCAGGTCTAGGGTCATTGATACTCCCCCGATGAAGGCATCACAATTTTTATAAACTGAGGAACACAGAACGCCCTTGCTCATGGGTTAAGATACTACCAAATTGTAACCCAAGGGTTCAAGAATTATTTTAATCTTTTAGGTGTGAGGATTAGAAATAAATGAATGCATTGATCTAAAATTAAACAAAGCATACATAGGGATATTGTAGACGAAGATTCTACATGTCACAACTACGTTGTCGTTTCTAGGGTCTTCTGGAACAAGCGCAAATGCTCGTCTTTGCCTCTGATTGTTGCCGTTGTTGCGGTTTACCTGTAGATGAACTTTGGGGGGCCCAACCGGTACTGTGTTTGCTCCCATAGTCGGATTTGGACAGTCTCGCTTATAGTGTCCCTTCTGTCCACATCTGAAACAGGTCACTTGTGCTACTAGGTGGCATTCTCCCTAGTGCATCCTCCCCGCAAGTTGGGCATGGTGGCATCGGCCCCTCTCTGATTCTCATTTCTTCCTCTCTGACCCTTTTCGAAATTTGCTCTCTTGGGGTGGCTTGTCCTCTCTTGGCTCTGGTTCTACCTCTTCCTATCTAGATAACGATTCGTTTCATTGACATCTTGCTCCACCAAGATTGCTCGATTGAGAATGTCCACATAGTTTGGTAGTTAGAGGGATCGAACGACTTTCCGAATCTCGGGCTTCAGTCCATCTTCAAAACGACTTGCCTTCATCTCATCTATGACCACAAGATAGGGTGCATATACTGCAAGATTAATGAATTCGGTTTTGTATTCTGCTACTATCATGCCCCCACATTGCTTCAAAATTTCAAACTCTATGCGTTTGGCATTCTACATGGCTCGGGGCATGAACTTCTCTTTAAAAGTCTCCAACAATCTTCCCCAAGTCATTTCAGTCTCTGAAGCACTCTTCATGTTCTACCATCTTATTGCTTCTCCTACCAACAAGTAGGACTCAATCTCTACCTTCTGTTGGTCTGAACACTGCAGTAGTCGAAAGTTCTTCTCAATTATGGTGATCCACTCGCTATCCCTCACGGGGTCCATTCCTCCCTTGAAGGTCGGGGGCTTCAAATTGGGAAACTCTTTCGCAACTACGATGTTAGCAGCTCACTGAGCAGGGTTGACAATTTTTTCTTCATCAAGGACCAGTGGGGGATTCGACTACTAGCTCCAGCTGGTTGAGATATTGGAGGATTGTCTCTTGCTGGGCTTGGACCATTTCTACTAGCATTCTCACCATCTTACGAAGCTCTCTTACTTCATCATGACCTTCTTCATTTCCTTGTTTGTTGGCTCTTGTGTTAACCATTCTACCCAGATAAGGTTTACAAGTCAGTAATAAGAATAGGAAAGATAAAACTTCATTCATTAATGCAACCGATTCATCTTAAATTTAGGTGTGTCTAGGACACACTACAAAATACTCTGGAACTACTAGGGTACTAGGGAACTACTCGTTATCTGAGTCATTAGGCCAATCGTAGAGATGGTAAATCCATTCCTCTCGCTCGTCGTCAGAGTCCTTCTCGGATGCTAGAGGCTCATCTATCAGCCCTCCTTCTAGCTCCAGATCCCAGCCTTCGTTCTCCCATACTAGGGGAACTTCTTCTTCCTCCATCTCCTCATCCTCAAGGTTGGACTATAGATCAGCCTCCTCGAGTTCATCTAGCTTATCATCCGCAAAATCAAGTTCAGAATCGGGTTCTTCTTATCCTATTTCGTCATCTCCGAGTTCGGGCTCGGGTTCTGCATTGGGAACAATATTCCTTATGGCATCAAGGAGACTTTCTGGCTGTCATTGTTGGATCGATTCTCTTGACACCTGGCATGCGTGTTCTAAAAGTTCCAAGTGTTAGTTGATCATTGCTCCGAATTGTCACTCGGTCCTATGCATGTATCGATTTGCTATCTGATTCACTAATGCGATAGCCATGTCTACTGCGTCAGAAATAACTCGCTCCTAGAGGATGTTTTCCTCCAAAGGTAGCACTCCGCGAGGTCCCACTTCATGGCGTCCATAAGAGTCGTCACTGTTATACCCATCATCGTTGGAGTTTCTAAAATCATTATTGGACATGTCTACAAGATACATATATATATAAGCACACATCTCCAAGACTATTGACAACTTTAATTTTTCTAGGTGCAATTAGTATGTGTTTCGTTCCTATCTCTGGGTTTTATTTGGAATCTGATAACTCAGGCTCTGATACCACTGCTGTCACGACCCAACCCAAAACAGACCATGATGGTCCAATGATCAAGCTCGCAAGGGCCTAATTTAACGAGTTAAGGGAATGCATCACAAAATAATGATAAATACGGAAGCGTGAACAAATACCTAGAGAGTGTATAAATAGGATTTCATTACCACATTACCGTTTTACAATAGCTGATGCTCATAATGGCCTTTACAATCGAGAGTACAATAAAAGTGATTATCTTCTAAGCCTCCAAGATAAGCCTCTTCAACTCTTGCTGAAATATTTTAGAGAAAATGCATAAACATTATACTAGAGTAAATCAAGATATGCCAAAGTTACTAGTTTCTATAGATAAACAATATCAGTGATCAAATCCGTTTCCTTTTTAAACATAGTAATCATGTGGCTCATCATCCTATAATTGTAATCAGGGCTCATCGGCCTCAAATCCTAGTCAAATCAAGCCTATGACCTTCACCCTGGGTCCTTCGGTGCATAGCTTATTTTCGTAGATATTCTGGCATATTTTGGTCTTCACGGTACCAATTACCTCTAGAGAGCGACCCTAGAAAAATCATGTACATATAGAGATGGAGTGATATCACCCAATGGTCAACTGGTCATGACCCCACCCTTATTACCCCTACCCTACTGGCTTTAGTCTAGCCCCGTGCGTCCGAGCTACCGTGTCATAGTCATATCGTTAAATTATATCAAACATTTTTCTGGGCTATAAATCCATAGTAATAAAGGAGCGTGCATGTCGTTTTATTTTATTTCAGGAATCAATCATAATATTATTGGATGCTTATTAGCATGTAACATACATTTCGCAATTGTTCAAGCATGCTTTTTAAATCGTACGAGTAACAAAGGCATATAGAGATTCACCTGATAGAGTTTGGATTTCTTGTTGTTAAGTCTTTTCCTTAAAATATCGCCCAAACCCAAATCTGGAATATCAATTACAAAATCAACCCTTTCCTTACCTTTTAATTTTAACTCTGCCGAGCCATCCCAGGAATGTGTAGAACAGAACTTGTCGAGCTCTCTAGATGGAGGGCATACTGGCTGGTCATAATAGGGAAAATACTATTGGCCGAACAAGGTAGAACCGAAGGTCTCTCTAGCCGAACACTGGTCAAACAAAATATTTGTCAAGGGTTAGTGGCCGGGTAAGAAGGGGCGGAGGGACTTTTATACCGAAGGGCTTACGGGCTGAACATGGCCGAGCACTAGTCCAAAGGCCTCATGCTCTGGCCGAGCAGAGATGTGCTGTGGTTTATTTCTGAACACTTACTAGGCCAGAGGCCTATTGGCCGAGATGAAATATGCTTATCGAAAAAAAAATAAAGGGTCTGGATGACACAAGCGCTGGCCGAACTCTATCATAGACAAAATAGAGGGATGCCGAGCTAAGATGAAATTCCAAGTTATAAAGACACAGGTCAAAGTTGAGGGTTCACGTGCCAACAGTGGGAGTGCAGTAACTATGTGTTCTGGATTGTTAAATGGTCGAATTAGGTCTAAAAGTATTTATAAGTGTTTGGTCCAATTGCCCGCTCAGTTTGACATTTAGTCGAACAGTGAAAGACACAAAATTTAAAGGACGGACAGTGACCAGTCGAGCTCAAATGATCTGGTCATGTGGGAGGTCGACAATAACTATTCTAGTCAAAGCAAGTGTCTGAATAGTATTTTTCGAGCAAACAAGAGTCCTGTCGGGCAGATTCCAAGGATCTGAATGTGTTCAAGGATCATGCCAAACACAAGACATTTTGTCAAATCGCAACCAAGGATATTCTAGGGCGGCTGAGTGCTAGGACGAACAGGAATGGGCTTGGTCGAGCACACAAAGGGTGTTGTTCTAAATAAATGGTAACAAATGTGCCCTGGTCATATTGGGTGTGCGACAAGGCCTTTACAAAGGCTACCGAGCTGAAATAAATCTTTGTTGTGTTGTTAGTAGTGTTTAGTGTGTTATTTCTTTAGCTAAGGGCTTTGACTGTCCGGCTATGGGTTGTTGAGCCGAACAATGGTTCTGTCGAGTTGAAAATAAGGGTTACCGCACAAAGGATGAACTTTGAGTACAAATGGTAGTGTAGTAGGGCCCCAAGGAGGTCTGTCAAAGGGAAAAACAGGTCTGCTGGAGAGATCTCTGTGTGGGAGGTCTGTCGAACAGTTGGCAGTACTGCCGAAGGACAAAGGTCAAGTGCGTTAACAAATGAAATCGAACAAGGGAGAATGTCACCATTTGGCCGAAGTGTCGAAGTATCGAAGGTCTGACTTCCAGAGAAATCAACAATTACTAATGACCCAAGAGGGGAGGTTTTGGAGAAGAATGGAGGCTAGTTCCTTCGAGAGAGTGCGTGTCGAGCACTGGAAGGTTAGCTGAAGGGTTGGCCGAGTTGGTTTTGCCGAACGGAATATGATCGAAATATAATTTGAATGGAAAAGAGTTGGGAGAATTTATTAATGCTCTGGAGAATTGGTGTGTCGAAATGAATGCCCAAGGGGGTGTGTTATATAAAAGCAATTTGGGATGGTTGGCCTCATTTAATTCTGCATTAATTGTTTGCTCAGACTGCTGAGATGTCGACCTGCCACCTGACAGTCAGCTGAAAGCCTCCTGATCCACTGCTTGTCAGGCCAACGTTTAGCCACCCCAACTACCGACAAGTCGGTTGATGTGGCCGACCAATTACACTATGCCCCGACTGCCTCCCAATTTTACAAAATTGACCCATTTTTCTAATTCTATCACTTTGGTCCCTACTTTCCTTTATTTCTTTTGTTTTAGATCCCAGAATTTATTTTAGTGCCATATTAGACCTCAAATAATTTCCAAAAAAATTAAAAATTCCCAAAAATATATTGTGGCATAATAATCATATTTTAGGTATATTTTATCGTGTCGGTGCCTCACAACAAATGCACACCACGCACGGCGGGGCTCACACAGATCCCGAATTGAAAATTTGATCTAGTAATTAAATTCTATATATTCTTTTAAGCATTTCTGAAAAAATCAGCTCAATCGGATAAAAAATATAATTTGTGTAATTTTTAAAGTTTAATAGTAATAAAGTGTGAGCTAATACTTCAAAAAATTACAGAAATTGTATTTTTCATCCGATTGAACTGATTTTTTGCAAGAATGCTTAAAAACATTTAGAATTTAACTGTTGGATCAAATTTTCAGTTCGCGACCCGTGTGAGCCCGCCGTGCATGGTGTGCATTTAAGTGCTTTTAAAAAATGAGCGCAATTCGATAACCGTAAAGTGTAATGACCCGCCCCGTCCTGTACAATATTGTCTGCTTTGACTGCCAACTCCCAGTAGACTTCTCAGGGGGTCACCCATCCTTGGACTACTCTAGGATGAACACGCTTAACTATGGTGTTTCAATGAGCTTTGAAGCCCGCACAACTTTAAAAGACATTGGATAAGGTAGATTCATGATCTATTATTTATAGCATACAACTTACATCCACCAAACGATGTGGGACTCACGACCACCCATCACAATCTCCCCCATCCAAGACCATTATATCGTTTATGTAGATTCAAGATTCATCCCAAGTGTCACAATATCCCCCACTTAGGAACACGCATCCTCATGTATGAGGTCAAGATTCTCCTCCGGTTCTATATTTTTGATTGGTGCAGGCACTGACCATATATAACGACCCGCCCCGCCCTGCACAATATTTTCCGCTTTTACCGCCAACTCCTAGTGGACTTCCAAGGGGTCACCCATCCTTGGACTACTTCAGGATGAGCACGCTTAACTGGAATGTTCTAATGGGATTTGACGCCCGCACGAGTTTAAAAGGCTTTGTACAAGATAGGTTCATGATCTTTTATTTTTAGTACACAACTTATACCTACCAAGTGATGTGGGATCCACAATCTCTTCCACCTAGGACCATTATGTCCTTCCTATAGGCTCAAGATGCATCCTGGGTGTCACAGTAAGTGTTCCATCCAAAATTATATTTTTCATTCAAAAAAATTTTAGATTTTTGAACGGTTCAGATCTTCTATGTGAGATCTCGAAGTGGGCCCATGTGAAGCTCGTGCGCATACACATCCTGACATTACGTACGCAGAGTTTTTTCGGGAACACTAATATATAGCCGGGTAGTGCTATGCGTATCCAAAGCTAGGCTTGCGTATGTACACCTAGGGGACGGGGTCTGCATGTTTGGGTGTCGCGCGAAAGATCTGAACCCTTCAAAAAAAATTTAAAAAGTTTTAAATAACCTTGTAAAAAATTAGTTTATTCGAATAACTATAACTGTTTCATTTGAACTTTCATATTTTCATTCATAAGTTTTATGCATAACTTCTAAATGTAAACAGGTGAAATAGTTACAGTCATCCGAATGAGCTAATGTTTTACAAGGTAACGTAAATTGTTTTTAGATTTTTTGAAGGACTTGGATCTTTCACACCACACCCGGACACGCGTGCCCCATCCCCCTGTGTGTGCATATGTAACGACCCAACTTCCCGTGTCCCATTAAAATTAAATTGTCAAAATTTTTGTAAAGTGGGGTGGTGATTAAATCTTTTTTT
>NMUG010005043.1:0-13407 GCA_002855965.1 Monotropa hypopitys | reverse complement strand
GCTTAGTTTCGTGCAAATCCAAGAACTCTCATCTAGAGTTGGTCCAGGCACTCCTAAAGGTAGAGTTTTGTAAACTTTTGTATATATATACATTAGTTCTTCTCCCTCTCTCTCTTATTTGAACAAAAATTCGTGGATCATATATGTACAAGTGTTCTCATGTGTTTTACTTAGGTTGTGTCGGTTCTAGAACACTCGTAGGTACCCCAATGGCTTCCCTAGCGTACCAATTTAACATTCCTATGGCTATTTTGCAAAAGCTCCAAGTTGGCCAAAACCCTAGTTTTGGGAATTTGGGGGAAAATGGAATTGAAGATTGTTTAATTAAATTGGTGGCTTGAATTTTATATTGGTACCTTGGAAAGCATTGGAAAATATTTAATTTAGCCTTTGGCACAAAATATGGATTTTTGGAAAATAATGATTTTTGAATCAATTGAATTGGAAATTATAGATATCGATCCTTGGGTTGACTATATTTATGCGAATTTGATCCCCAGGATTTTAATCCCTGAATGCTATGCATTCACGACATTGTGCAATGGGGGTTTGACTGGACCCTCCTGTCGAGTCGGGTAATACGAGAAATTTTACGGTTAGATAGTTGACGAGCTACTCGTACGAAATTAATAGCCTAAACTCATATTTATATAATTTGAACCTTATATAGATAAGGTAAATTGGAAATGTTTTGAAAACTCTTATTTTGATAAGGAGGTCAATTGTTTTGACACTTGACTATTGGAATCATAAATGGAAACAATGTCACTCGTTTTGGAAATCTCATATATAACTTATTGGATTCTTATGCATGCATCTCACTCGTTATTGTTGTACACTCGCACGTGCACACAACTAGTATATACATTATTCGTTTACATCTCTTTACTAGGCTTTGCCCAATCCTCTAGTTTCTAGGTAAGAACTCGAGGGCTTAAGTAACGACTCGAATTTCTATATTGTTTTTCCGGATTTAAAATCATGCCTTAGATTGGTTTTCACGTATTGAATTCCTTCTCGAACTTGTTTCCATCTTAAGAATATGGTCCCGGGATGCCTTTGTACCTTTATACATTGATCGACTTGAGTTCGGGATGTTTCGGGGTGGTTCAGAGCCCTTGTTCCTATTATTTTCCCCATTTTGGTGCAGTTGCACCGGTGCAGAATGAGTGTGCACCAGTGCAGGAGGATTTGTGGTGCCACTGTTCAGGTTTTGGAGAAGTTGCATCGGTGCAGCTGTTATGTGCACCGGTGCAGATAAATTCTGAGGCTACTACTCAAATTGTTGGAATAGTTGCACCAGTGTAGCGGATATGTGCACCGGTGCAGGTTGTATTGTGAACCTACTGCTCGATTATTTAAGCAGTTGCATCGGTGCAGCCAAGGCTTGCACCGGTGTAGAGTGGGTTTGCATCGGTGCAGCATTGCTGTGCACCAGTGCAGAGGCTGTCTGGCAGACCTCATTAAGAGTAATTTTGTCTTTTTATCTTGGGAGCTATATATATCATTTGAGCTCGATTTCTATCATTCCCACTCTTTTTCTACCTCTCTATAACCCTATTCTCTCAATCTCTATCACCATCCATTGTTGTCCAAGCTTGGAGCTTGAAAACCAAGGCTCTAGGAAGCTCAAATCAAGAAACGCGAAGAAGAAACGTTGATCCTTGCGACGCGATCTATCCGGGACATCCGTTGTTTTCTTCATCCTTACAAAATCTGAAGTTAGGGTTTTGTCAAAGCTATTCCAAGGTAGGGTTTATCTATCTTTGACATTGTTTATGTTTGTGCCTTTCCCCTCTTGTCCTTAGATTCACTTCATATTAGGTAAATTTCATGTGTATGACATTTGACTACAATAGACCTAGAATTAGACTTGTATTCACGAAATTGGTGGGTTGTGGGAAGTTTCTAGGGTCATACCTAGTGTACACTACGTTCAATTTCATATTATAATCATCCACGAGAAAAGCCCCAAATTCACTTAACCTTAATTTGGAAAAAATTGGGGGTTTTGGTCTTACACATGTCTATTAGTCAAATTGAGTTCAAATACATGAAATTGGGTATGATTAACCTTTAACAGATGGGTTTCGACTTATGTTGTGTTTAACAAAAATTGACGTGCGTTGGTCACGTCGCGGGTTACTATCTCACGCGTATGATCAAATTACACTAACGATACACTTGTTACCTTGACAATACACTGGTTACCTTGACGTGTTATCCGGGACTGTGCCTTGTTTAGGGACCTCCCCGATATACACTTATTACGTTGACGTACTATGTGGGACTGCGCCTTGTTTAGGGGCCTCCTAGACACTATGACTATGATATGGGATTTTGATACTTGAGACGGGGCGCCTTGTTCAAGGGTCCTGGGATGGTCGCTCCATCCACGACATTGTGCACAATGGGGGCATCGTGAGCCCTCCCAACGTTATTGGGGAAGCCAGAGAGGGTTAGTTAGTGGGTTGACGAGCCGCTAACTGAGCCTTGCCCTATCTATGTCACTATGATTGAAGAATTAAGGGTGTCTTGTTCAGGGATCCATTTGATACCATGATTATATCGAACGCCTTGTCTAGGGGATCCGGAAGTTAATACTTCGGGTGCCTTGCCTAGGGATCCTATTGACACTTTACGTTAGAATGCCTTGACTAGAGATTCCCTTATTTGATATAACACTCAGCATGGAACGAACTGTGAACTTAACCAATTTTAAATAACATTAAATGAACACCTATGCCGTATGGTCTTGGACTCTTGTTTAGTTGTCCCTTAAATCTCTATTGATGCCTATTGTGAAATCTCCTTTAGTTGTTCATTACAAATGTCTATTTCACTTATTTTGTGGGCTCTTGTCTAGTTGCCTCTTGGAAGTTATTCATCGATTCAAGTGGAACGGTAACTTACGCTTGTGTAGACTCTTGTCTTGGAGTCTCTTGTACATTTACTCTCTTATGTTGGCTTGATATGTCACCGTGTCTTAGTGGGATCATTTGCCTTGCATTGCATAGCTCTTTCATGTGGATATCACTCTGTACATATCACACACTCGTCACTCCAAGCATAGATGATGTTATTGATAGATATTTCCTACTTTGACATGACACACCCTCCATTTTTAACTCCACAGGTAAGGACCTGGTTTTAGAAGATCTTGGAGCGCATTGATGTTTGAGTTCTTGGAAGACTTGTGCACTTTCTTTTATCTTCAAATTAACCCCTTTGGGTTGTAATAGAAGTAGTGGTTTTGTAATAACTAGATTTCTCTTGCTACTTCCATCTCTCTTCTATGTGTTGGATTTTACGTTCATTTCTGCATTCACTCTCAGATTTTCATGTGTATGTATAATGGGATGCTTTGGTATTTGGACTTATTTCAAATTGTGATGATTCACGCTGTTTCCACATTTATTAAATGATTTAAAAAAATGGGTTGAAATTCCGGGGCGTGACAACTTGGTATCAGAGCTTTCGGTTTCGAAAACATAGGCCTTTGGGGAGACTCTTAGTCTCTATGGGTTGCATTGGGTTTGAGTTTGCATCATCTAGCATATGTGTGTGAACATTTGAGCATGCTTTGGCAAATGATCCCTAGGTTGGTGCTAGTTATGAAATAATTTTCGTGCGTTGTTCTTTTTTTGAGTATGTTCCTTTCTATCGATTCTATTGATTATGAAAATCCATTTCTGACTTAGTCGAGTATGTTCCTTGTTGCTTGAGCCTTGTTTTGTGCTCCGTTCTTATCATCCTCGTGATCTTTTGTAGAATGCCTCCACGTCGCGCCATTGCTTTGGGGAGAGGTCGTAGGAATGATGTTCAGGACACGCGTAGCGAGGAGGTTAATGATCATATGCATGGGATGGAGGATGAGGCACCTCCTGTCATTCCAGTTCCCGTTCCTGAAGGACTTGTGGCTCCTAGCCAGTTTGCGCGAGAGCTAGCGGCCCCCATGGTCGAGGCTAGCCGTGGGTTTGCAGCACCCAGAGAGAATGCGGGCAACCACATGATAGAAGCTCTTCGAGAGTTCAAGAGGATGGACCCCCCCAAGTTCAACGGGGAAGGCGATCCACTTGATGCCGATCACTGGTTGTTCGACATTCGAAAGGTGTTGGACACTCTGGACATCACAGAGGATAAGCTTCATATTTCTTTTTCCACTTACCAGCTCACAGGAGAGGCCACCCAGTGGTGGAGTTCCATTATTGAGATGAGACGCACTAGTCTACTCGCCAGTGGAGATGCTGATCCACAGGCCATTCTGGATCCTATTCGTTCGTTGACTTGGGCAGATTTTCAGGCAGTGTTTGAGAGCCAGTACTTCCCCGAGAGCTATCGGGAGAATTTTTGGGAGCAGTTCGAGAGACTTGAGCAGGGCTCGATGACTGTGTTCCAGTATGCGCTATGATTCCAGGCACTGTCCCGTTTTTCTACGGACTTGGTTAGTTTGGAGGAGTGAAAGTGCAAGAGGTTTGAAAAGGGTCTTCACCCTTCAGTTCAGCGACTCATGATGAGTCAGCGCATCCGAGTCTTTACCGATATGGTTGATTGTGCGAGGGCTATTGAGCCCAGGAGAGACCAGCAGAAAGATGTGAAGGTGTGGGAACCGCGCAAGCAGGTTTCAAATTCTAGTTCTTCTTCTTCTTTAGGCAACTTTAAAAGGAAGCGGCAGTGAGAGCATTCTCGTTTCTCTAGAGGCCAGCGATTTCAGGCCAGTTCAGGATCTGTTCAGACTCCAGTTGTTTGCCACCGATGCCATCAGGCAGGGCACATTCGTACCGATTGCAGAGTTCCAGCGTACCATAAGTGTGGTCAGTTAGGCCATATAGTCAGGGATTGCCCAAGGAAGGGCAGTGGTCGTGGTGATATGAGATCATCCCAGCAGCAGCAGCAGCAGCAGCAGCAGAGGAGTGGACATCAGTGTCCACAACAGTCAGGATTAGCAGTTTCTATCCACGCTTCTCGTGTTGGCGGGGTTGTGACTCCTGCCAGACCATCTCAGCAGTTCCAGCTGAGGGGCGGGTATTAGCAGGGTCCGACGACCCATGGCAGGGCTTTTGCCATTCTAGCAGTCTCGTCTCCATCAGCTTCTCACTAGTAGCCAGCGACTTCGGTTGTTCGTGGTATGTTTCTTGTTTACAATTTTTGGGCCAGTGTACTTTTTGATTCCAGTGCATCGCACTCATTCCTTGCTGCATCTTTTGTACGTGCTTTGGAGCTTGATATGGATGTTCTGGATCCACCGTTGTTTGTTGATACTCTTGTTGGAGGTCGTGTCCATTTGGATAGAGTTTGTAGAGATTGTGAGTTGACCTTAGAGGATCACCATTTCACATTTGACTTTATAGTTCTGAGTATGTCAGGATTTGATCTCATTCTGGGAATGGATTGGTTGTCAAACTTCCATGTCCACATCGACTGTCATCGGCGCCAAGTGCGGGTATTCTCTCCTAAGAGAGTTTATTTTTATGTTTATGGTGATAGGAAGGAGCCATTCGATTCTTGTTTTTACGATCCTAGAGACTGTGATTCTGTCAGCTGTTTGCTTGCCAGCCTTAGTCTAGATAATGATTCTTCCCAGCGTGGAGAGTTACCGTTAGTTGTCCGTGAGTTTTCGGATGTCTTTCCCGCAGAGTTTCCTGGTCTTCCACCTAGGCGAGTCACGCCCCGGATTTTCAAACCATTGTTTTT
Organism: Monotropa hypopitys; assembly: GCA_002855965.1. Taxonomy (NCBI): domain Eukaryota; kingdom Viridiplantae; phylum Streptophyta; class Magnoliopsida; order Ericales; family Ericaceae; genus Monotropa; species Monotropa hypopitys. The sequence continues at coordinate 7,713 of NMUG010005043.1, read as the reverse complement.
AAAACAATTTAAATAAAAGCAGGGGGATCAACACTTGTAGTATCTATGCACTTCATTCAATTTCTCATTACATTCATTATACAACATGAATAGAAAAGCGGAAGGTAGAACAAATGCCAAACGGCTACAACTGAAGTGCTGAACAGAAAAGAGAAGTGAGGGTACATCCCACCCTCGGGAGCCAACAAAAGTGCTAAGAGAAACCTGTTGCAACGATCCTTGAAAACCCGGTAGCTGACTAAGCTCCAAGCCCAACAATCTAGACAAGTCCCTGCAACAACCTGTAGGGAGGACCACGAAGGTCTGAGAAAACCACGTCTCAGTAGATAAACTCCTGACCACTACCAAACATGCATGGGCGGTGCATGCCTAGGAGGGGCCAGCACAAGTAGAGACTATAAGGAACTAGAACAACTGTAGTGGCAACAACAGTAGTAAAGATGTAAAGAGCAACACAAGTAGTAAAACAAGAGAGAGAAGGCGACGCAAGCAGAAAAAGGGCGACCTAGCTATAGGTCTGTCAACTAACCTCCTCAAGTGCAAGGGAAGTAAAAATGTCAAGCCTAATGACTAATCCAACTCAATTTCAAGTAATCACAGTCTACACTCTACTAAGGGGAAAAGGTCCACAATCTAAATAGATAAGATACCCAAGGGACTACCAGAGAAGAGTCTGCAAACGTGTGACATATCCATATGTGTACATAATCCAAGGGACAGCTAATCAAGAGTCCACTAATTATTCACTCAGGAGTTCGTTCGCTCTTATTCAACCTTTAGTTAATCTCACTTGTTGTTTATCCCGAATAAAGAACCGCATAAGGAAAGTCCTAGACAAGGCATTCTATTTTATTTATCCTATTCCCAAGGCTCCTAGACAAGGCGTCTAATCCGTATAGTACTTTTCTCAAATCCACAAACACGTTCTATCATTGTATTCCTTTGTTTCCCAAGACCCCTAAGCAAGGCGTCTACTTATCAAGGACCCCTAAACAAGGCATCACATAATTGTTGTTGTATCATTTGAAGTCCTGAACAAAACATTTTGTTTCATAGAGTGTTGCCAGAATCCTAACCAAGGCATTTTATTTTGTTTTCATTATGTTATGAACCCCTGAACAAGGCGTTCCACTCTCGCGCGAGTGTTTAATATTTGAAGTGTAGATGGGGCAAGGCTTGATTAGAGGCACGTCTACCCACTAACCAATCCTACCGGTCATTCCCAAATAATGTGGGGAGTGCTCATGTTGCCCCCATTGTGTACAATGTCATGGATGGAGCGACCATCTCAGGACCCACATAACAAGGCGCCATGTATCAAGTATCCAATATCAATCCCCAATGATATACAGTACCGCGGGATAGGGAAAACCCTCCTAACCCGGATGGATTCTATCTCAACCAGAGCCCTAGGGCATGTAACCTCCCAGTCCCGTTAGTTTCCAAGAAACCAAGAAAAGCAGTAGAGTATAGGGGTTGGGGCAAATACCTCCCACACCCGAGATGGATCCTCGTACGCCAGCCGTAACATTTCTTCGTAGGTATCATTCTTGGTGTTCCATTTGGTTATGTTCAAATTGATGATTCTAGATTATCCAAGGGTGGTCCTCGTAGGATCCATCCCCGTATTGGTTGTACATTGCGTTCATTTCATTCATTTTATGTTTGAGTGAATAAAAAAATCATTTCAATCATTCCGATAAAGCAAGTTTAAGGCTAGATCAAGACCCCGAAGGTTACCATACCCTTACCAAGGAAAGTCACCCAAAACATATGACCACCGCAATGACAACCACGACCGTACCATGGTGGGACACCACGTTTCATTTCACAAGTCCCATATAATCTCACTAGTTAGCTCATTACCTAAACCGCTCGCTCAATGTTCATTTCTTTATTCAACACCCAACCTAGAGATTCTACATAATTCCCAAGCACATTAGTTTCATAGGGACCCACCTTAGTTATTAGATTATCTCCCCACCGAACATGTAACCCAATACTTGCCTCACGATTTTCCTAGGACCATTTTCTCTCCCAAATATCCATTCAAGACCCACTAAGGACTTTTATCGAACATATGGCGTCCATAAAATTAAGGGTGACCAACTAACCGTTCAATCGCTAATTGACACTCCCAAAATCATTATTTCAACCATTGATAACTATCGATCCAAAGTTCTGTAATTCTACCAAGGGAGTTCTATTTAACCGCAAAGACGATATAAGGGGGAACCGATACGAATTAAGGCACAAGCGTGGAACTACATACACACACATACACGTTTGATAATAGTCAAGAATTTATCCAACGGAGCATCGCCAGAGAAGTCACCGGAAAAAGTCGCCGGAAATGTCCACCGCACCACCGCGATCCAAACCCATCACCGCGAAGCCCTCTCCGAGCTCTTCAACGTTGATGAAGACCAAAACTCCATTGTTTGAAGTTGGAGGAGACCCAAAAAAACTGAAACTTGGCGGATGGCTTCAATCCATGGGTTTCCGGAAAAGCTCTTGGTGAGGGGAACAAGGTTTCTCCTTGGAGAAATTCCATCCAAGGCTTGGATCATCTTCAAATGTAGAGAGAGAGAGAGAGATTTTTAGAGAGAGGGGGAGAGAACTCGTTTTTAGGGTTAGAGAGAGGGAGTGAGATGTCAAAATAAGTTCTGAACCATTCCCTACATAAAAATCGAGTATATATACGCCCTATAGGAAAGACTAAAATGCCCTTAAAACGTTCCCCAAAACTCTTCCCCGAAGCATTATTTCGAAATGCATAAGGAACCACATATCGAAATATGTGTGAAGGAAAACTGACCAGAGGACATTTCATATCGAAATGAAAGGAAGCAAATGGGTGCTACATATCGAAATATGGCTTCAAAAGGAGGCAGCCTGTGTCACATATCGAAATATAGAAGGGGAGAGGAACCTTACTTCGATATAGAAATCTGCTGTGTGAACATCAAGGTTGATCGAGAGTATTTTGCCCATAACTTATTCGTCCGAATTCCGATTGACGTGATTCAAGTTGCGTTGGATTCACAATTAAATTATCTACAACATTGATGAAGAATAAATTTAGATTCAGAAAATATTTCAGGAACATAATGGGCCGGGAAGTCACTCGTCACATTACCGGGATGACTCGAAACAATGCCAACCCAATACCGGGGTTCTCACTACTATTAAACCACTAGAGAATCATCTATCGAGCCCTGGACTTCGTTGATTATAAAAAAATACATTTTAATTAAAAAATACATTTAAGTTTCCAGGTCGTTACATCTCATATCCCTTAAAAGAATTTCGTCCTCGAAATTAAGTAGGAAGGAAGAGGGGATGAAAACCGTGCCACCGACTAACGAGACCAACGTATTCATTCCTCAATAATCGAATCGAAACCAAAACTTACTTACACAACAAACTCCTCAAGAGTTGGATCCCAACAAGAACGGTAGGGAGGTTAACTAAAACACGTGAATCCGATACGGACGTTCGAATGCTCAATCCCACATAATTATTACTTCGACATCCGATGATTCATCCACGAGAGTTATTAAGGAGAGTGATGTAAAGATTTTCATCGAGGAATACAATCTTGAGAAAACCAACGTGCCACATTAAAGAAAAAGACAACTCTCGATAAGGTGTGGACATGCCGACACACACAAAAAAAGATCTTGTCAAAGATACAAGTGACGGAGGATCCCGAAAGAGATTAATCTCCTAAAGAGCAAGAAGCCAACCTTTACAACGAGGAACGAATCGGTTCTACAAACTCGCACGCAAGTGATTTGAGCGTCGTCATCCACCGCAAGCCAATGATCATACTATGGGTACCCCGATACATGATGATATGCTAAAGACACGCCGATACTCGATAAGACCGTTTGCACGAATGCCTTAGAAGATTATAACTAGTGAGGAGACATCATCGCACCCACGCCCACGAACTAGCCAAAATGAATGCAACGCATAAATATGCTCCAAACTCTTGAGCCAAAGAATATACCACACCAAACACACACCCTAGTGTGGTAACTGTATGACCTTGATGATTTGTTTTGAGATGCCCCGGCCGGTAGATCTTCTCAAACCAATTCACCACGTCAAACGTATATCACATAACAAAAAATACTCACGCAACCACACACGCCAAAATGTGCAAGCACCAAGCCCAAACAACATGGCATGACACTAAACTCATACCAAGTCTAGACCACAATATGCATTCGTTCCCCACTTTCCCATGGTCAATCAAACACGCATTTCCTTGGTCTACGCACGTCTATCCAACGATCAATACCACGTTCAACGCAAAGCATCATGAACGGGAAGGAAAACTTCCAATTCCACTAGGACCTCGCGACCAAAAAGGGGACAATCGCATTTCAATCAAGAATACCACGACGATAGAGATTTCCACCACATGCATCAAGCAAGATGCAAGCCAAAGATATGTCATCCAAGAATCAACAAGTCTTACAACTTACATTTGAACGGAACACGACTCGGATGGAAGCTATTAAAAGTCAACAAACTTCACAACTAGTCGCAAGACAAGCATAACAAAGGCAACGGAAACAAGAAGGAACATCGATCTAATACCCAAAAATACCAACTGGAGGACTGTTAATCTATGACTCCGTTAAATCACGAACAAAGGCAAAAGCAGGATTTGCAAGCCGAATTCATCGTTCTACACTTAGAACTCTACAAACCAAGTGGCCGAATTACAAGATTCAAAATCGAAAGTAGGTTGGGAAACACAACACGCTAACCAAGACCGCTGCTTGAACCATTACTCGCAACGTTACACGGAAAGGAGTAGGGAAACAATTTCTTCTCTAAAGGTGATTTCGAGATCATGGGAATATTTCTTAAAGCCATCACAATCGTACCCAATCACGCTCTCGCTACACTACTCTGATGCCAATACAAAAGACCTTGAATGTACGGAGGATATCACGACTCCTAGTGAGCCAAGGGTCGACTTCAATCGGATCATCTAATGAGAAATTATGATGGTGATCACGGCACGCACACACATGCCCTTAATCGACTAGATCGTCGAGCACAAACATGTCTAAGGCCAATGCACAACCACTGGATATAGGATTCCAAACGGTCAACCTAACCACTTTCGTTACGACATGAGACATCTAGCCAAAGACGAAAATATCCTAAATCGCACCTCAAACCAATGGTTAGCCCAAAACAACTCTAACACTTTAACTTAGACTTACGACCAACCACCAGGTAAGAATGAGTACAACAAGTATACAACCAATGGAATCAGATAAGGGAAAATGCCGACGATGAAACTAATGCCCACCTACATCTCAATTTCATGAGTGAAGGGTTAAGGAAACATGCCACTACAATCAAGTTTCCACCTCCTGACCAACGGGGCAAGGAACAATGCGAAGATTTCCAAGCAACGCCACTGCTTTCTTTTTCAATACGGAATCCCATACGGGCACAAATAATTTAATCTCGCAAGGAGATATGACCGACGGGTCATACCCCTTAAAGAAAACACTAGGAAATATTGGTAACGTCTCAAGATTTCTACCGGATTAGAAAAGGAAACACATATTCGAATGAACCCTAAGGCCCATTTTATCGACAACTACACGAGTGTTAACACCTCAACATGGAAGAACAACCGACTTCGAGACAAAAAGTTCCAAGGGATACTACCCATCACCAAACCAAAGCCAAGGTTACCAAAATCCTAGCACCACATGCCAACAAAATCCAAGTTCCGCCTTACGAACAACAAGGCAAGGGGGGTAATCACAACAACAATCTCGAATACTTCAATGAATACTACCTTATCACAGACCACAACCTCAACTCTAATGGAATAGAGGAGCCCTAAACTAACCAATAACCACAACGATGCACACTGGTCACTAGAAACAAGGACACAAGAGCACACTAACACCGCAAGGCAACAAGACTTACCACAAGAGAACAATACTCTACTTCCGAAGGAAGGAATAACTCAATATTCATGGAAGAAGACAAACACAAAAGAGACCTCAAGGACACAAGACCATGATGTGATAGAGCACATCAAGCACACGAACATAATCGAATAACAGTGTAATGACCAAGAGAACCCATGGAGACTAGGTGTCTCCCCACGGTTCCAAGGTATTCGAACTGAAAGCTCTGATACAAAGTTGTCACGCCCCGGATTTTCAAACTATTTTTTTAAAACAATTTAAATAAAAGCAGGGGGATCAACACTTGTAGTATCTATGCACTTCATTCAATTTCTTATTACATTCATTATACAACACGAATAGAAAAGCGGAAGGTAGAACAAATGCCAAATGGCTACAACTGAAGTGTTGAACAGAAAAGAGAAGTGAGGGTACATCCCACCCTTGGGAGCCAACAAAAGTGCTAAGAGAAACCTGCTGTAATGATCCCTGAAAACCCGGTAGCTGACTAAGCTCCAAGCCCAATGTGGTGACCTATTTCTGCCGGAGGGTTCTCTGGGACGGCTGGGCCTTCGGATGCCGGGAGTCGGCTACGACTGGGCGCTTGCGTGGTCCCTGCAAACAAATAGAGGGGATCCTCCTGCTTGACTCCTGCGACACAATGGTGAGTGCCCGCCGGTGTGGTTTTTACCAACGGGGCCTCCGATGCTTAAGTTAGAACTGTTTGGATAAGAGGTAAAGCATAAAACGGAGGAGGCCGGACGGTTCGCGGTCGGGGATCTCCAATCAGGATGAGGACCAGGGATCCCGTGAACAGTACCCATGTAGGGTATTTATAGGGGAATGTTGGCTTGGGGCTCAAGAATATTGAGTGGGCTGTATGTCGAGGGCCTTTTGATGGGCCCAGACGGTTAATGGGTCGGGTTAGGTCGTACGGACAGAACGTTCGGGTGGATGCTCCACGATAGTGACAGGAAGGTGACCCTCCGGGTGTCCGGTCTACTCGGTAGTGCGTCGCAAGGCGACGAGAGGGATCGCCGAAGAGTGGGCTGTCCGGCTGGTGCCGGCCGTCAATGGTGAACGATCGTCGGTCCGGACAGCCCTTGTGGCCGATGCCCCTATGATTGGTTTTACAGCGTGTTTGATATTGAATGCGGGCCCTTTGGCCCAGATACTACTCAAAGCACATGGGGTTGCCTCCTAGGCCATGGGTCCGGTCACCACAATAGTCCCTCAATATTTCCCAAATTCTTGGAAAAGATTGAAATGGATTTACCGGATGCCATGCCCCGGGAGGCAGGTTGTTTTGACACTTTCGGCGTCATCAATGGCGTCTCCTGGCGGGTGTCAGAGCAGTGTCTTGACACGGATATTAGCGGTCGCCACGTGTCGTGCCCCAATTCGCGGGTCAAACTGACCGCCTCGGTATGCGTGCAGAATTTATTAATGTTTACAGCTGTCCCATACCTGGAGGGAACCTATAAATAGGCCTGTTTAACACAGACTTCGGTGCTCTTTTCTGTATGAAAGAAGCCTTCGGAGAGCTGCGGATCCTTCGGCCATTGCGCTCATTATGGATCAGGTAGTTGAGCTATCTTCCACATCGTCGCATTCAGAATCGGACCCTTTATTCCGGCCAACCCCCACAGAGCTCACTTCGGAAGCCAGCTCAAAGGAGTCGTCGCCGGCCAGAGATATATCACCGGAAGCATCATCTTCGAGGATGCCTCCGGCAGAGAGTCTGAGCAATATTGTC
>NMUG010005042.1:0-13405 GCA_002855965.1 Monotropa hypopitys | reverse complement strand
TAGTACCAAATCATTGCTCTCATCATAACGTTGATATCAGAAAACCCACATCGTATTTGACCCTCATATATCTCCCGTTAGGGCAGACGAAGATCCAGCGAAAGAGTTGCAGATACGAGAGAACGAGAGAGAGAGGGGGGTTAGGAAGCCTCTGCTTTGAGGGGGATGTTGCTTGGCTCGATGCCACACAAATTGATGACCCTTTTTCTCATCTATGGATACATGAATTCTGTTTACTTCTGCATATTTATGTATATACGTGTTGTGATGATCATCTTTTAGTGTCGTCGGACCAGGCTTCATTCCCCCCAATCATTGCTTCCTCCTACTCTGCTAAGAATCAGATCTTTTTTCCTATTTGATCAAACTGTTCAATCAACAGGTTAGTTGAAAACTGTATCAATTTTCTGCAATTTTTGGCTTAAATGTGTTGTTTCTATTGTTGGGTTTTGTTAAATTTTCATGCAAATCAAGGTTGTTAATCAGTTACCAGCAGATTTGAGGTAATGATGGAGAGTTTCGACTTTTTCTCGATCTTCTGACAGGGTACACTATGGTTTCATCATTACTCATTTTTTTAAATTTTCATTTACATGATTTTCAACCCCGGTATGAATAACTTTTGTTTTCATGTCAGTCTAGATCTCCTAAGCCTTTAGTGGGTTCATCATTGGACTAATTATTTTGGCCATGATTTCATGAGAATTTCTTCTTCTTCTTCTATCCAGTCTTGCATTTTCTTCCTAGGGTTTGTCTCCGAAAAAATACCCAAAAAATAAAGTAATTACAGTCATTTGGATTCATATTCACACTCTTATGTTCATATTGCTTTTACTAGCTTCCAAAATACTACTGTCACTAGGATGTGGGGATTTGCAGATCTGTCACTTAGTATGGAGGTTCAAAGAATCAAAGTTGAGAAGATAGAGATGAGGTGTGCTGTGGTTCATTATTGGACTAATTATTTTGGCACTGGTTCTATTTTACTGGGAATTTTTCAATCTTTATTGAAAGTGGTATATGTATGTCTCTTTCAATAATCTTGTGAACATTTCACTCATCTTTGGATCATATTTCTTTTAGTTCCCCCATCTAAAAAAGAAGTATATTTCTTTTATTTGCTTTTAGATGCAAACACAATCTATCCTCCAGATATTATACTGCAAAATGAGAATACTGTCTATGGTCTTCCTTTTTTTCTTTCTACGGAATATGTCTGTTTTTAACTTAAAGGCCAGACCCTTATTTGTTTCAAGATTTAGCATATTCTTGCAGTTATCCCAAGTTCTTGTCAAATTCCCTCAGAACTAATCTCACATGTTTATTTGTTGATGTTTTCATGCCTCTGTAAGGAAGAGATAGCAACTCTGATCTAGATTTTTTTTTTCAAAAGCTTCAGGAGAAAATTGGGTACTTATTTTCTCAGATTCCATCTATGGTTGCAGCAACCTCTTCAGGTAAGTCATGGATTGAATTTTATTTTACATACCATGGATTGAAGCATAAGTTTAGGGTTTATGAATTGTGGCTTAATGAAACAATGTCTTTTCCATGTGTGCAGAATACCAAATTGATGGTTTGAAATTAGATACCCACCATAACTTAGTAATTTGTTCTCTTTTGGACTCAGGTTTAAAGTCTATCCAGTGGCATTAATACTTGTGGAGATAGTCTAACTATATGAAATTTTATTCCGACGTCATATAAGACTAGTAAAAAGTATCTTCAAGAATTAATTAAAATGCAGAATTTTGATTTACGAGAAAAAATGACAATAAGATGCGGACAATTGAAAACTCTGAAAAGTGATAGGCACAAAAGACTGGGTGAGTGACGCAGGGGATTTCACTAGGGATGCTAAAAATGAAAATGAAAAATATTATTAATACAAAGTAAATTTAATTATAAAAGTGAAAATATTAAATCAAAATATAACAACATTAAAAAATTTCGGAGTGAGTTTTTTCGAGGCGAAGGAACATCAACTCGAACCCGTCATGAAAAACATCGTGCTTTTCAATCTCTCCCCCTAACCCTACCCGATACCCTAAAACTTGAAAAAATTTGCCCCAACCGGGGTGGGGTGAGGTGGGGTGGGTTTGGGGTGGGGTGGGCAAATTATCATCCCTAGATTTCACAAGCGAGAATTGTTTTAGTACGATTCCAAACGAATGGACTCTCGAATAACTTAGAGAGACTCTCACGCACAAGAGAAAGAGAGAGAAACTCATAAGAATTTGAATGATTTTTATTTTTTTGAATGATCAAAACTTTGTTACAATCTCTTAAATAGGGTCTTTTGGATTCTAAATAAAAACATTTAGTAAATCAATTAATGAGGACATTTAAAACTCAAAATAAGACTTCTAAACATGATTTCCTGCGTGACCGAATATGGATTCCTGCATGACAAGTTACAAATAACCTACATGTGCATGGTTAGCAGGGACGAAACCAGGATTTGATACGGGGAGGAGCAAAATGATATTTTTAACTATGAACAATAAAAAATGCTAGCCATACCAACTCAAGCATAATTGATTCGTTCATTGTGTTCGAAATATTTTTGTAAACTAGCATAACTGATTAAAAGGAAAATGTATTATGTACACAACAGCAGAACATTTCCTCTCCCTGTTTTCATCTCTATAAATGTAAGACCTAAATTCTTATAAATTAGCAATCACAAATCGACAACCACAAATGGATGACAAGGAAAAATCGAAAACAAACCAAAAATTCGTGGAAGCGACTCGCTAGGCTTGTCTTGTAAGTTCAAATCGACGAATCGGTGAGGGATAGAGCTGGACTCGCTGGGCCAAATCGACGAATCGATGATGGGCGACGAGAGCTCGTTGTGTGACAGAGTGAGAGTGAGAGGGAGAGGCTCGTTGTGTGTGTGTGACAGAGGGAGAGGGCGAGGGAGAGGGAGAGGCTCGTTGTGTGACAAAGTGAGAGGGCGAGGGAGAGGAGAGGCGTGAGGGGGAGGGAGAGAGAGAGATGCGCGAGAGACGATTTGAGAAGGGGGAGGGAGAGGCGCTAAAATAATTTAAAAATTTAAAAATAATTTTTTTAAAAGGGGGTGGGGCTGTGGCCCCCACCAGCCCCAACACACTTCCGTCCCTGATGGTTAGGCTGATTCGTTGTGGGTTACCGGTAACCAAGAATTCCGATTATCGATAACCGATGCCTCAGGATTTAGGTTTGGTAGTTGGTTACCATTAACGTGTCATCTCCGTTTATCGATAACGCACGGCTCGGGAATTTGGCCGGGGCTTGCATTATTGATAACGTGTGGCTCCCGGTTACCGGTAACGCCGCCTTCAGAAAGTTAGCAGGGGAGCTTTTTCGGATGTGTAGGCTTTACGGATTTCATTTAGTTCATTTATCGTATAAATTACATCGCCACTTATTCTTTATCATTGAGTTTGACCTTTTACTCTATTGAAAGATTTCATTCATGAACTTCAATTTTATTGGAACTTGACGCCCTGTCTTTTTTAGTCTTTCAATAAACAGCCAGATGGTAAATTATCTTTGTTTCCAATTTTTTTCATCATTTGGTGTCTATTTCATCTGTTTCACTCCAGTTTGCATCATTTTCCTCTGGACATGAGACATACTCCTATGTTTTTTTGGGGAAGAAACTGGCGTGATTCAGTTTGTAATAGATTGACAGCTTGCATTCCAATGACATGACTCTTGGCTAAAACTACTGTATTGTCCCATTCATTTCACTGCACTTTTGCACGAATCCATCAGAGTTTCAGATCTGGGAAACAGCACAACTATGCACATGTATTGATAGAGAGAGAAGGTGACTGATCTCTCTCTCTCTCTCAAATTTGGAAAACGTCAGCTACACTTGCCAGAGATTTCCTGAAAATGGCAAAATTTCATGTAAAGCAAGTTTGAGTTTTAAACTTCGAAAGCTACACTTTTTGATGGTTTAGCAAATTCAATGAGCAGTCAGCAGTAATGCTATTAGCAGGGATTCCCGCAGGGATCCATGCAGGGATCGGTCGGGATCCCGTCTTTTGGAGTTCTGCATTAATAATCTTATCCGTTGATAAATTTTAAAATAATGTTTTATATAATCATGTAAAAAATCAGCTCATTTGGATAATAAAATTTTTTTGATTGAAAAATTTTTATTATCCAAATGAACTGATTTTTTACATGATTATATAAAATATTATTTTAAAATTTATGGACGAATCAGATTACTAATACAGCATTCAAAAAGGCGGGATCCCGGCCGATCCCGGCCGATCGCATGGATCCCTGCATGGATCCCTGCTATTAGAATTTTTCTTTCTAGATTCTGGTGAATAATGTGTAAAAGACACATCCCAACTTGGAAAAAATATATTAATATTTGTGATTGTTCATTAAGTAGTGAATTGTCGGTGACCGAAGGCGCACTGCACAACTCGACAATAAGACACATTGTAATTGTCCGCAATTTATGAAAAAGAAAAAAAACTTTAATTTAAATATAACATAATTAATTAAAAGAAGTGAATATTAAATTTACATATAAACAATTAAAAACAAATATATTTTTTGATATTTTTTGAAAAAATATGGATAATAATCATTACTTCAACTTCTATTCTAATAAGTATAAAACAATGTCATTTACTATGCATAATTTACATCAATTTAAGTATTGTTTGAACAGCAATGGTAACAACGTAAATCAACAATTATAGTGATATTCATCGCACAAATGGAAGCGAAAAAATTCAACTCATTCACTCGAATCGAAAATCGAAACACCAAAATCAAGAAACTGAACACACACAAAGATCGCACACACATACAGATCACACACAGACACAGAGATCGTACGCACAACCCAAAAATCACAAATCACGCACACATGGAAATCGAAATACCGGAACATAGAAACATTGAAACACAGATCAGATAGCACACACCAAAATCACACACACATATTGTATACAAATACGGATTGCGCACACACACATTGAGATCACACACACAAATCGCATACACAACCCCCGAAACAGAAAACCAAAACGAAAACCCTCAAAACGAAAAACCAAAATCGAAACACAACCCAGAACGAAAAACCTCCTAAACAGAAAACCTCCTAAACAAAAAACAAAAAAAACAACCCAAACAAAATGGTTGTGTTGGCCTTGCGGAGATAGATAGAGAGAATACAATGTGTAGAATGTCGAAACCCAAATTTTAAGTCTATGTGCATTGTGATCCAATCCCTCCTACTATCTCAAGCCGTTGTGGTTACACCTCAAATGTTTGAACTGATCTCCTTGCTATAAAATGGTTAAATAAAAAACAATTAAAACAAAGCAAGGGTCAGATTGAAACATCAAAAAAAAAACATTATGTAAGTATTTGAGAATGCCATGGGAGAATTTAAGAGGGATCTTGCTGAAGAATCCTATCTCCATACTCTTTGTCGTGGACACATCCGGATTTCTTTCATCATGGTCTTTTCCCAAACACAACCTTTTCGATTATCACTCCCCCTCTTCCAATTCCTCTTCTGCCTTCGCCTTTTCCTGCAATCAACTCAACTCCTCAACTCCGCAAATAATCAAATTGATCCAATCTATACATACATATGTAAGTATTTGTGATGAAAATGAAAGATCAAATATGAAGTCAAAGAAAATCCAAACCTGGTCTAAGACCTCAGATAGGACTTCAGATTTAGGGTATTGGGTCACGCTTTCATCTTCGTCGTCCTATATCGTCATAGAGTCTCCAATTTGACGTAATAAACTTGAAAAAAAATAATGCTCGGGGAATTCGCCATCGGTGATGGAAATTATACACTGGTTGGTGAGTATTTTATGAGAAGCGAGGACGTTGTTGTGATAAAATATATGCCCGCTCAAGTGGGGCCCATATTGGGTTCATCTGTTCGATTTCCAAGATAATGACAAGGCCCACCACGGACATTTGCAAGAGCGTAGCAACAACTTCTCCTTATTTGATGAAAACATCAAGGGGAGACATGTGTTTAGACCACGGGTTCCCCCCTCCTCCCCCTCCCCCTGACCACCTTTCCTCCCGACGTAGACCTCCTGTGAGAAACCCTAAATCGCCCACCTCCCGATCATCCAAGCCCCACCCCAACGCGACCCTCACGCAACCCTGGCCAATCCTAGCACAACACTCCCGCAACCCTGCGCTGCTAATGTCACGCCCCGGATTTTCAAACCATTTTTTTTGAAATAGAATAAAAGAATGATTTATTATAAAACCATATCAACCAAACCACAAGATAAGGGGCCGTGAATTGCAAAACATACCTCTTTACAAGCGTTTACATAAAACATGTTTAAAATGGAATTACCAACAACCTTTTACAAATCTCTTACAATTGGAACATACTAGAAATTGAAGTACAACAATAGCTTTGTGTGAAAACTTGCTTGCATTAAAAGACATTACAACTCTTTAAATTAAAAGGGGATGCTCGTAGGCTACAAGGGGGAAGGGGGGGGGGACTATGGTGCTGAAATGAGATAAACATGGAATGCACCTCACTGAAAGAAAGTAGAGTAAGCTAACTCCAACTCCCGCTGCAAGCTACCAAATCATGCATACCTGCATAAAACTTTAAAAATAAGGTTGAGTCATAAAGACCCAGCAAATATGTACCTATCGAGTGCAAATACAATTATGGTGACATGTGCAAGTGGTGTGAATCCCTACGGTGCAATCCCGAGCATGCCATTACTCACACATTCTCGAACACCACTACCAAGTCACTTTCCAAGCCACAACTCTCAAGTCTAGCCAAGTGTTCTTCTACACAAGCTCACAACAAGAGACTCAAACCCTTCTATCTTTCTAAGACTAACAATAGCAGAAGTCAAACCTTCTCCTTTCCAAATACCTCTATCCATACGACTAGGCAACATAGACTAGTTCAAAGACCGTAAGGGTCAAGGGTCTCAACCACGACCACGATGACATGGTAAACTATCACATTATTAGGGGAGGACACTCCCAAGAACACAACCCATCTCTAGTGGCATTACTACCAACTATCACACACAAGCCACATGCCGTATCCAACCAATAGCTAATTCCACGGCTTAGCCAAACATCAACGACTAGCTAATTACATCCCATTTCACCAAACCACATTTGATAACACGCATCCCTTCCGATCCTCTATATGCATATCTATATAGGTACACGTTGGTGAATTGATTTATCTTTCTTTATGAGTTTGTTCGACTCCCGGCTTAACATCACTTTGAAAACCAAGTCGCACGAGTATCGTCCGCCTCACTAAATAAGGACCGGCTTACCCCAAACGTGGACTATCATTTGAAAAGAGTCACATGAGTCTCAACCGTCCCACGAGGAAGGACTGGCCTACGACAACATCGACTATCACTTTGAAAACCAATTTGGAAAACCATTAAGCCCGGGATCGATTTACAGTCTCCTTGACAAGTTCAAGGGTCGACTTGCTCACGAAGTGATGCAGACAGAAGGGCCGAAAGCTATATGAGGGGAGTGGCATCGCGGACACGCAGTGCCGCGTTGAGAACCCGGGGAAGAAATATGCCCCGAGCTAAATAAATGTCTCCCGAGCTGAGCTGAGCTCGACCTTTCGGTCAACATCACATTCTTTTGATCACCTGAGCTCGGCATAACACCTTTATAGCAAACCGCATGCAGCAGAGTGGCCATCGTCTCCAGAGGATCAGTTTCGACCATCATAAGCGCTGACTACTCCCATTCCCGAACTGCCATTCTTCTGGACAACTCCACCTCTGGCAGCTCGGCAGCCCCTGATTTCTTGTTTTCTTAATTAGTTATATCTGTCCTACAATTTTATTTTGTCGGTGTGACCCCACGTACTTAGGGTTTCTTTTATTTCCTCTTTTGGGTGTAATTTGTCAAAAGCCCAGTACGTGTACTTAGGGTTTTTGCTTCTATGGGTTTCTTTTGGCCGCCATATATATATGGAATGATGTAACTGTTTTGAGGACTTTTTGATGAAATTAAACCTTGACAGCAGATTTGCTTGTTCAACCCCCATTCCCTCTCGGTATTCTCTTAGAGAATCAACGATTGTGTTTGAAGCCGTTCCTCTGGGTATTCATGCGCGAATCAACAGACCAACGAGCCTTTGATCTGGTATTGGCTTGCCAATCAACAGGTTGAAGAAGAGAATCAACACCGGCATCCTTCCGCGATCAACGATGGTATTCTGTTTATCCTTTTGTTTTTGTTTCCGCTGCGAGAGTTTGCTGCAGCCCTGAATTGTGCACTGCATCAGTTGGTATTAGAGCTCAAGTTCCTATACTTCCAGGAAAATCTTCCTTCCTATCTGAACCATGGCCCCCAGAAGATGACCAGCCCAAGAGATTGAGGAAGACAGACTCGATAGGCTACAACAGACAGTGGAAAGCCTGGCGGCGAGTGTTGCAGCCATCCAGCTTCAATTACAGCCCCAACAACCTTAACAACCCCATCACCCCCAACAGCAACCAAATCCTCGTGAAGTGGAGGTGGAACCAGATGATGATGATGCCGAATATGACGAGAATCCCTTTACGGAAGATGAATCAGAAAGGAGGCCAGAGAGACACCCCCAGTACCTTAATAGACGTGAGGAGCGAGACGCGCCCCTGTCCTCTAAATGGGAAACTGTCCTGAAGATAGATGTTCCAGAATTTCATGTAGGAATAAAGCTAGAGGATTTTCTTGACTGGCTATTTGCTGTCGAAGAAGTATTGGAGTTCAAAGAAGTACCCGAGAACAAATGGGTTCCTCTCGTGGCCACGCGTTTTCGTGGACGAGCTGCAGCTTGGTGGCAGCAACTGAAGACGAACCGTTCTCGGATGGGCAAAAGAAAGATCGAGACATGGGAAAAGCTCCAGAAACACCTACGTGAGGCATTCCTGCCCCACAATTATTCCAGAGTCATGTATCACAAGTTCCATAACCTGAGGCAAGGATCCAGGACAGTGGATGAGTACATGACAAAATTCTACCAGTTAATGGCACGGAACGACCTTGGCGAAACGGCTAACCAGATGATCTCCCGATATGTTGGTGGTTTACAAATGCCGTACCAATATACTCTCAACATGTTTGAACTTTACTCCCTCTCTGATGCATATCAGAAGGCATTACAATTAGAAAGGCAGACCAAGAGGCGTTCTATTGCGTCACCTTGTCCGGCATCTCATGGTCGACCTGTAGCACCTCTGGAGGTGGGCCGAGCTGTTCCCCAAACCAGCCAAGCTCCGGCCCTAGTTCCCAGCTCGGTAAGACTAACTACGATCAGTACGGGTCGATGCTTCAAGTGCGGGGAGTCCGGCCACAAGTTTATGGATTGCAAAAAGCCCGCCATCCAGAAAGGGCTACTCATTGACAATGATGGGCTCGTAAGGGTGGAATTCGATCAGCATGAGGAAGATCCCATGGAACAACTTATCGAGAATGACCCGAAGGAAGGAGAAGAGGAGGAGCATGTTGCTGGGGACTGCGGACCTTTGCTAGTAGTCCGGAGGACCTGTCTGACACCTCGAGATGCTCATAGTGATGATTGGATGCGAAACAACATCTTCCAGTCCAAATGTACCGTTGGAGGTAAGGTGTGCAAATTTGTTATTGACTCGGGAAGCTGCAAAAATGTCATATCCGAGGAAGCCGTACGAAAGCTGGGCTTGGTAACAGAAGATCACCCCAGCCCGTACAAGCTGGCGTGGTTGCAAGAAGGGAAGAAGGTCACCATGAGTAGGAGAAGCTTGGTATCTTTTTCTATCGGATCCAATTACAAAGACCAGATTTGGTATGACGTAGTAGATATGGATGTTTGCCATATCTTATTAGGGAGACCATGGCAATTTGACAACTCGGTGCAACACGATGGCCGTAAGAACACCTACAGCTTCATGTCCAACAATGTGAAGGTGGTTCTATACCCAAACAAAGAAGTAGTCCCAAAGTCAATTACAGTGAACTCTCCCAACCTGCTAACCCGAGGAAAATTCGTTGGCGAAATGATGGAGTCTGGCGTTGTGTACGCCCTAGTGGTAAAGGAACAAGAGCCGTGCAGTGGTGTTCAGCAGCCCGGCATCGAGCAAACTCAGGAGACAACCCCTGACTCTGTGCGGGAACTGCTGGACGAATTCAACGACGTTTTCCCTGACACACTACCAGTAGGTTTGCCGCCTCTCCGCGACATCCAACATCAGATTGACTTGGTGCCTTCAGCCGCTCTGCCGAACAGGCCGCACTACCGGATGAGCCCTAAGGAACATGAAGAACTGAGGAGTCAAGTGGAGGAGGGCTCTGGGTATTCGTCCTCATGAGTTGAACGGGAGACGGATCCCTGGTTCAGTACTGAGAGGCGGTGATTTCTTCTATGCCATAGAGTACGACGGCTTGGAGTTGTTCCAGCAGCAGCGTCGATTGCTGTTCGTACTTTCTATGCAACAACGACACTTTGTTCTCTATTGCTTACGTCGGGATTTTGGATTTCCCAGACGGTGCCCACTTCGATTGGGGGTCTTTTACATTTGCTTCGTTCCTCCAGGCGATGCGGAGGAGAGTCAGTTGTCCTGCGCCGACACAGCTAGGGTTTTGGACCTTTCTTATGTGGTGGTCGTTTGAGCATATGAGCGTAGGGCCCCCCGTTCCACTGGCCTGGAGTATTTCATTCCCAGGGCCTTGATGTGGCCGCGTCCGTCTACGCGTTCTGTGGATTTACTGGATTTCGTGACACTGCGCTCTCAGTTAGAGCTTGTCACGCCAGATGATATCACTTGGCAGCCGTTCCAGTTTATGGCAGAGTGGGAGGACTTCGCAGTCTAGGTATATCTGTCGTCTCGGTGTTGCACCTTTCTCTCTTATTCCTCCTGGGAGCTGTATATGGGCGACCACTGTTGGCGCCAGACGACGGAAGAGGTACGGATCACCAGATGCCCTCGTACTGTCACCTTTGGACAGGATTGGTCCCCAACTTTGGGAGATTTTGATGTAGATGGGTTCATGATGACGGGGGATTACACTGCTTGGTTTCGGAGTGTATACATTGGCCGATTCACCACTACGACCCAGGTTCAAGGAGGACGTTCGATCGGCGCTGAGCAGGATCGGTTCTTTCAGATGATGAGGGGTGCTGATCTCAGAGCCCAGACTTCCCAGCCTATTTCCGAGGAGGAAGAGTGGAGATTGTATCAGGATTTTCAGTGATGGAGGGCTGAGCATGGAGAGGGACCATCAGACCAGTAGTTTCCCCCAGCCAAGGTACGTAAACACAGTAGTTTACTTTATGTCTTTTCATTTCTTAGATCTATGTAGACCTGTTTTTCTGTCTTTTCTGATAGATTTATTTTGCTGTTTCAGGCTCCCCCAGATCCCCCGAGAGGTTCAGTGGATAGGAGACCCAGACGCCGAGGACGGCGAGGTGATGGCAGGAGCAGGGATATCTGATGTACCTGCAGCACACAAAGAGAGATTTTTTTCGCAGTTTGATGGCATAGCATTTGAGTTTTTTTTCAGTAGGACACTATGTATAGTTAGCCCTTTTTGTTCTTCTTTTTGTAGCAGGGCACTCTGTATAGTTAGCCCCTTTTGTTCTTTCTTTTTCTAGCAGGACACTCTGTGTAGTTAGCCTTTTTTGTTCTTTCTTTTTCTTTGTGTAACATTCTGCATGCAATGTGTTTAATTTTAATTTATCTTTATCTGTTGTACTTGCTTTTCCTTTTCTATTCTGTTTCTCATTTGCAGGGAAATGTCGTTTGCACCCGCGTTTGTTGCACTCTTAGTTGCTTGGTGGATGTCTTTTACCCCAGCTGAGCGGCTTATGTTCGAGCAGTTGTTTGGCGGGTTGGCCAGCCTTTTGACCGTTTGCGTTGCCCCAGACTTTCTGCTTGCTGTTGTGAGATATTGGATACCGACTCTGAGTCTGTTCCGCTTTGGTTATCATGAGATGACTCCTACGTTGGAGGAGTATCAGTTTGTTCTGAGGATGCAGTCGTCTCTGGAGACTGTGGCACGTATGTTCCCTGTCAGGAATGCCCGGACTGCTTTCTGTGCTTTGGCTGGTCTGAAGAAGACCTCTCTGATCTGTGACGATATCGACGGGATTCCGACTGTGCGACTCGATTTCCTGTGGAGTTTATTCGGCGATGAGGCTTACTATGATCCGCGGGGGGCTGATTTTGCCCAGCTTCCTGACAGTGGTGCAGGTTCCCATAGACGCATCTGTGCCTTCTCATTTGTATTATTGGTCGGATTATTCTTTCCGAGGTATGATGGGCAGTTGGATCTGCGGGTGGTTTTCTGGGTTGATGCTGTGCTTGAGGGACAGACCATCATTCCAGCGATTTTAGCGGAGACGTACAGAGGACTGACTCTGCATTTGCTGTCTCATGATTCCCGCGTCTGCAGCGGTATTGAGTTACTGTATGTATGGCTTGTCGCCCATATTTTCAAGAGTCGTTCATGCCATCCTTGCTGGTTTTCTGACGTACCCTTGGTGTTTCTGATTGAGCACGTTACCGATTTACTGCGCATCCCTCAGCAGTTGGATGCTTGGATTGTGGCATTGGATAGCATTACACTGGACACCATCGTTTGGGATCTCGGCATTTTCAATGCTGTGGAGCATGCAGTGAATATTCATGGGCTAGGTTTGTATGGCGTGGTGCCGTATCATGGATGCCGCGTCCTTAGATAGTTCGGACTTTATTAGGATGTCCCAGCTTCTACTTCACTGTTTGACAGTAGCAGGTATCACTTTGATTTTGCGAATGACATGGCTCATCCGTTGATTGGAGAGGCTTCTGCTCTATGGGCTCAGCGGATTTTGATTTCGTCTGTTCAGACCAGCGATAGTCCCGGTGTTTCGGAATCCTACCTGCACTGGCTTTCTGTAGAGATTAGTCGTCAGGCTGGCACAGTAGCCACTTTCCCGATTTACTTGGACACTTTTCTGTTACCACAGTGGTCATCATATCTAGCATTGCAGACTTCGAGCTACACTTTAGAGATTATACATTCACATTCTCGGTATACACAGATGACAGGTGAGAGAGATACGGTTGTCCAGCAGACCCGTTTTGTTACCAGGGAGCGAGATTCTCTACAGCAAGATGTCGATCACTTGTCCCTGCAGTTGTCGAGCATGGAGGTTGCTACTAGCAGTTTGCAGCGAGACCTTGCCGATGCGAGAGCTTCAGTTAGTTCTACCAGCATAGTAGCTGGTTTGGAGGATTCATTACAGCGTGCGACTCAGTGGTACGAGACACAGCTAGAGGAGATCGGCAGGCTATTACGCGAGTTGGCAGATCTCGACCAGTTAGTTGATGAGTCTTATGATTGTATCGGTGACCTTGACGATGATAGAGATCGACTGCAGGAGGAG
>NMUG010005041.1:0-13409 GCA_002855965.1 Monotropa hypopitys | reverse complement strand
TTATGGATGTTCCACTATGAAACCTAGAGCCGTGGAGACATAGTCATGACCACTCCCGTTTTCCATTAGATAATTTCCCTTGTTCTTGCAAATTAGTATTCAAGAATCAACAAACATCAAACCTTGGTTGGCGTCCTAGTGCCACTTAACTCAAAAAGCCAAAAAGAAATATTTTGCGATTGATAGTTCTCCCAAGCTCCTTGTGGATTCGATCTCGGTACTCCGAGTTAATTTGCTACACGCATTGCCCTACGCTTTGGGCTAGCCCCTTTGTGATACACATTGGGCGCGTAAGCATCTGCCGAACTGATTAGAGCCCGGCCAAGTTCTTAAATGGACTTGCCGAATAGAACATAAGGACAAATAAATGAACCGAAGGACTTAGAGTATACCTAAGTGGCTCCTGGTCTGACAAAGGTCTTGTCGAGCTGAAAGTTGTCCGGGAGAGCTGGTCCGGACAAGGGTGGAACAGTGTAAACCGGAGGCTTCTTGGAGAAGTGTGGAGAAGTAAGAACTGGTCGGCTAAGGTTTGGTCGAATAGTAGTGCCGAACAGCTAAGTGTTCGGAAGACAACTTTCTCACTCTAGAATAATATTCTCGGGAGAAATCTCGGTGTGGGACTTCAATGCTTGAAGGATGGAATGCTTATATAGGGATTCAGAGGATCTGGAGTAATTGGGATCATTTAATGGGGATTGGACATCTCCTTAATCCTACCGAACTGGGCAGGGTGTTATCCCATCGAAGTCAGGCTTGAACACCTGGCCTGACAGTCTACAACCTGCGACCGTGTTGTCCCATCCGCGTCAGGCGGCGGGTCAGTCCGGATGGGACGTGTCCCTGACGTTCGGCAGAGCTGCCGCGCAGCCGGTTTGCTGTGCGGGTCCAGGCTGGGCTGGTCGGCTGGTCCGACCTGGGCTGGTCTGACCTGGAGGGTTCGGACAGCTGTAGGCTAGGCTTCTCCTTGGCTTTTTAACTCTTTTTTTGGGCTCTTAGCCTATCTTAACCCTTTTCTTCTTATTCCACGGGCCTTAGCTCACCTTAAGATCCATTTGGCTTTAAATAATTTAAGAAATCCCCAAAAATTCTAAATAAATATAATAAACTTTATCTAACCTATTTATTCGGGTCGGGGCCTCACATTCCCACTACCTTAAAGTATATATTTTTGGGGGAACATGAAACTTTTCCATTGGTGATTTCCTCTTCCCTTGAGGATCACCAAGAGCTTAAATTGATCAAAGTCCTCCGTAAGCACAAAAAAGCCATCGGATAGACTATCGCCGATTTGAAGGGAATTGATCCCACAATATGCACGCATCGAATCTATCTTGAAGATGACGTGCAGCCGTCTCGCCAACCACAACGACGCTTGAATTCTATCATGAAAGATGTTGTGCGAGCGGAAATTCTTAAACTTTTGGACGTGGGAATTATCTATCCAATAGCGGATAGCAAATGGGTTTCACCCATTCAAGTGGTGCCAAAAACATCGGGCACCACGGTAGTCAAGAATGATAACAACGAATTGATCCCCACCCGGTAAGTTACCGGGTGGCGTGTTTGTATTGACTACCGAAAACTCAATGCTACCACTCGCAAGGACCACTTTCCTCTTCCTTTCATAGACCAAATCTTGGAAAGGGTGGCGGATCATGCTTTCTATTGTTTCCTTAATGGGTACTCCAGTTACAATCAAATCGAAGTTGCCCTTGAGGACCAAGACAAGACGACGTTCACGTGTCCCTTTGGGACCTTTGCTTACCGGCGCATGCCCTATGGCTTGTGCAATGCCCCCGGAACCTTTTCTAGGTGTATGATGGGGATTTTTAGTGACATGTCGGAAAAAATTGTCGAGGTCTTTATAGATGACTTCTCCGTTCATGGAGACTCATTCGAGGAATGTCTTGAGAACCTTGAGCGAGTGCTAGAGAGATGTGAGGAGAAGAATCTTATCTTAAATTGGGAAAAATGCCATTTCATGGCAACCCAAGATATTGTTCTTGGCCATATCATATCGGCCAAGGGGATTGAATTTGACACGGCAAAAATTGACATAATCGCCAAACTTCCTTCCCCTAAGTGTGTTAAAGATGTCCGATCCTTTCTTGGCCACGCCGGTTTTTACCAATGTTTCATCAAGGACTTTAGCACCATTTCATGCCCGATGTGCCATCTCCTCTCAAAGGATGCTCCGTTCATTTGGACGGAGGATTGTGAAAAGGCATTTTCTAAGCTAAATGCTAGTTTAACCACTCCTCCCATTGTGTGAGCGCCCGATTGGGCCATTCCATTTGAGTTGATGCGTGATGCGAGTGACTACGCAATTGGGGCCGTCTTAGGTCAAAGACATGGCAAAGAACCATGTGTAATATCCTATGCAAGTAAAACTCTAAACCAGGCCCTTTTCCAAACTCTTTTGGTTACCTCTACATCCTACTAGCCGTTGACTATGTATCAAAGTGGGTAGAGTCCATTTGTACCAAAACAAATGACAACAAAGTTGTCATAAATTTTTTGAAGGAAAACATTTTTTCAAGGTATGGGATGCCAAGGGCGATCATCAGTGATCAGGGCACACATTTTTGTAACCGGCCATTTGAATCTTTAGTAAAAAAATATGGTGTTACTCATAAGGTGTCCACCGCCTACCATCCCCAAACGAATGGGCAAGCAGAACTTGCCAACTGGGAAATAAAACACATCATCGAAAAAATGGTTAACCCAAACCGAAAAGATTGGTCACTTAGACTTCTTGATTCTCTTTGGTCTTACCGTACTGCTTATAAAATTATTTTAGGCATGTCACCATATCGATTGGTGTACGGAAAAGCATGCCATCTCACGATGGAAATAGAACATAAGGCTTATTGGGCAATAAAACAATTGAACTATCATTTGCCCGATGCCGGTACTCACCGCAAGCTCCATTTGAATGAAATTGAGGAAATGTGACGTGATGCATACGATAGCTCGGTCTCCTACAAAGCAAAAATTAAGGAGACTTACGATAAAAACATTCTCCGGAAGAATTTTGAAGTCGGCCAAAAAGTTTTACTTCATAACTCAAGACTTCATCTTTTTCCCGACAAACTTAGATCACGTTGGGTTGGTCCTTACATTATTTCCAAAGTTGCACCTCACGGTTCCATAGAAGTAACCAACCCCGCAAATGGTAATGTTTTTAAAGTGAACGGGCAATGCCTCAAACCATTCCTTGAAAATTTTGATGAGGAATTTTTAGAAGAAGAACTAGTCGATCCTATCTACCGGGACGACAGTGAAGCTTAAATTTGTTATGCTTGCATGCATCTAGGAGATGTTAAATCCATAGGATTTGAGATACTCCTAGTGTCCGGCCGTGCTCGAACGACCCCTTTGATGGTCCGGTATAGCCACTCATGGACTACCCTTGATTTTGTGTTATCTGGGATTACCTTGACAAAGTATGGATGATGGGACAAAAGTGATTGGAGGTTTTCAAGGTTTAGCCACAAAGTGCGACCTTAGAAGACTAACCTACCGAGTAACCATTCTACCCAGAAATGTCAGCGGATTCCTTCTCTAACACATTGTCAAGTGAGGAAATGGAAAGAAAAGTATAGCCCGTGTAGAGTCGCGTGAGTACTCCGGCACTTCATTTTTTATTCCAATGATGTTAGCTACTTATTCTCGAGTAGGTAGTTTGCGAGTAAGTCTTTGAAGGGTAAACATGTTACCACACCAGCTTTTGTTAGTTTAGGTCTATAGTTGGGATGAGTGAGGCATTCAGGAGCCCTAAGTCATGGACGCGATTACGTGTCGCGGTTGTAAGCCCAATAAAATCCCAACGATGATCTTGTGTGACTAACTGTGGCACCAGGTAGGAGCCAAAGGAGTGAACCTTGAGAAAGCACCGCAAATGACAAAAGAGGAGAATAGCGAAAAATCCTCATACTTGGTCGAGGTGTTGGGTGAATGACATTCCACCCTAGAAGGTACTATTACTTTTCTTTCTACCATATTTTGAATTTATACGCACGAGGACGTTGCTCAATTTAAGTTTGGGGGATGGATAAGTATAGAGGCCTTGTTCATGTACATAATGGCCTTATACCTTATTCATTTTGTAGTTATAAAATTGGGCACAAATTTTTCAAATTTCCCCTCATTTTTGGTCACTTACATGATTAGCAAGCTTGTTTGAATGCGTAATTCACGATAGAAACCATGTTAAGGGTCATTAAGAGTTAGATTGATATGTTTAATAATAAGTTGAGTGTGTTGTATTCATCAAAAGAATGGCGGTTCAATATTTTAAAACATATCCATGCAAATTTCATTTTACCTCGCAATTGCACTTCCTACATCAATGTATCCTTGCTAGTATAATTTAAAATGTTATAAACGTTGTCGGATAGTTCGTATGTGTGCTAGTAGATGATTCTAGACAATTTTTGTATGATATAAACCATCCACGAGTCTCTTTCGGCCTATTTAGAACCTAGTCTGTGTCCCATTCTTGCAAAAACATAGGAAATCGGATGTTAGGAGGTATGGCAGTAGACTTTGCATGATAAAATGATGTCGCAGCAATTTTGGATGCACAAGAACAAGTTTGGGTGAAGAAAATGAGATGAGCCAAAAATACAGAGGGCGGCATAATTTTCTGTCAAAGAGGACCGATCTCTCCTAAAGCAAAATGAAGTCCGGGCCAAGAATCCAGAGAACTCATCAAAATTCTAGGAAAGAGGACCGGTCTCTTTTTAAGAGGACCGGTCTCTCCTGGGCAAAAATGAAAATGAAGAAGAAAAGAAGACCGATCTCTTTTTAAGAGGACCGGTCCCTTTTATCAGAATTTGATAAAAGTTGAACCCACTTCATTATTTCTTCCTCCTTCGACAAAAACACCCAGAGCTGGAAAATTTCGCCCAACCCTAAAAATTTCTCCTTCTCCCTCACCAATCTCCAAATACATCTCTATATCTCACATAAAACCTAACCTACCCTCCATCCACCTTCACAATTACCCCTCTCTTCTCAAATCCCTAAACCTAAACATCTCCAACAACCCTAGAATTCGAAAATGGCAAGAGTTCCTCCCCAAATTCTGCAGCTGCAAGGTAACTCTCGGATGTCGATTATTTCTTTTATTTGGTTCGCATTGTGTGCTATATCTGTCTCGTTTCTATTGGTATGGCTCATGGCTAAAACAAAAACGGGCAAACGACCCACTCCCAAACAAAAGGGCAAATAGATTGTTAGGACTTCTGCTCAATCAGAGGAGTCTGGTTCTGAGTCTGAATCGGAGTTTGAATCCGAGGAGGAAGAAAAGGAATCCGGGTCAAAAAGAGGAGAAATTGAGAAAGAAGCTGAGAAAGAAAAGAGGAAGAAACAGAAGACTAAAATTCCTATTCCGACTAGGCTTACGGAGCAACAACATTGGGTAAAGAAGTTGGCGACGAGGAAGTTCACAAGTGAAAGGCAACTTCTCATCCTCGATTTGGCAAACCATACTATTATTGATTTGATAAGATTGCAAGGTTTGTCTCACTTCTTTAAACCTGTGTCTAGCTATAGACCTCAATTGTTTTTTTCCTTTTATGAGAACATGAAGCTCCTAAATAATTGGAAATGTGACTATTACCGTTACCCCTGATAGCATAGCTCAATATTTGGGCTACGAGAGGCCATCTCCCGGTGATACCACATTCCCTAAACCATCTTGGGATAAAAATGTCAAGTTTGTGGTTAGTCAAATTACTGAAGATCCATTAGCCTATAACCCAATCTCTCGGCGTTATTTTCTTGGTGGCCTTAAGGAGATGTACCGGGTAGTGAACAAAGTGGTGAACTACAATCTCAGTCCATTTTCAAGGGAGAAAGTTCAACAAAAGATGATGGGGACTTGATTTATACATTTGGTTCTAAAGAATTGAAGGTGGATTGGGCGCTTTTCATGTGGCGACAGATGGAATCATTCAGAGAGAGAGGGATAGTCAATGGCAACATGCCATTTCCATGCATGATTACCTCTCTTTGTCTCAAAGCCGGATGTAAACCAAAGGTGATGGACAAGGTTGTAATTGGAATTCTAGGGCCGATTACCTATGGCTCAATTAAAAAGAGCACAATCATGTCTAAAGCCCCGGCAAAAGGAGATGCTACTACCTCAACATCTACTTCTCAACTTCCAGCTTCATCTAATGAAGCTATGTTTTCCCTTCTCAATACCAAACAAGACAAAATCATAAAAAAGCAGCAGCAGATTAAGAAAAAGCAAAGTACAATGATGAAGATTCTCCGATGGTTGGTGTGTCGGGAAGAGGAAAAATCTGGGGTTCGATTTGTTGCTTCAGATCCTGAGGAGCAGAGGGATGGAGGAGGAAGTGTTGGAGTTGTTTGATGATGGAGAGAGAAGGATTGGTTGTGGTGGTTGTTCGTTTGGTTATGTTGTTATATTTGTGTTAGTTTGGCATATGTCCGTTGTTGATGTCACGTTCACCTTATTTTGACATTTGTGGTGTAGAGAGCGGTTTGGGTAGATAAACCAAGCTAGCATAAAACCTCTCTCATTTTGTGTCCCTTTTTTGTATCCACCTAGTGTCATTATAAGATGCTAAGTCCTGTATGATACTAGCACTACTATGAATACTGACTATGCTTTTATGTTTTGAATCAAACTATATTTTGGGTACTACTATGATCTTCGTTTGTTGTTTGTGTAGATTTTAAATAAAGGTGCCATATTCAGTTATACGTACCATTTTGTTCTTGGTATGCAACACATTATTCTAGCACCTAGCATGGATGTGTTTACAAGTTAAAGTTCATCATGGTACAACTTGAGTAATATATACATGAACTTCCGTGAGGTCTGGAACCAAGGTTCATCATTTGAATGCAATGTATTTAGCTTTAAAAAGGGATTTTTCAATCTCTCTTACATCTTTTGGCATGATCTTACATTGCTATTGATTGTTGCGTAGTTAAAATAGCTTGTTAATCATGTTCGAAGGGATTTCTAGGTGCATACTTTTATAAATTGTTCGTTCATTATTTTTGGTTGCATCGAGGACGAGCAACATCTAAGTTTGGGGGTATGATTAGTCTATGATTTTGTGTTTCCATAGACTAATCTACCTTCCGTTTTGAGCATTTATACACTTACAACTTGTAAATATTGGATATAATCGCATTTGTGGTATTGTGAAGCCATTTCAGGTATTCGTGATGAAATCAAAGTTCTTAGGAGTATCTCAAAGACGTCAAAGTACGGCAATGATGAATAACTCAAGTCCAGACATCAATGACCTCATTTGAAGCGAAAACGAAGTGCAAGAAGCTTTCATCATGTCTACGAAGATTTACAAAGTTAAGGAAGTTGATGATGTTGAAGATTCAAAGATTCAAAGTGTCCAAGTATCAGAGAACAAAGAACCAAGATGTCAAGTTTCTGCCAAAAGAGACCGGTCTCTCTCAAAGAGGACCGGTCCCTCGTTTGGCCCAAGTAAAAAACCAGAGAGCTACCAGAAAGAGGACCGGTCTCTCCTGTACAATCCTGCAGAAAAACCAGAAAGAGGACCTATAACACCCTTGAAATTTGACAACATATTTTTTTTTGAAAGCACGGCAGTGAGCAATAACAAGTAAAACACTAATGATATGAAGAAATCATTCCCACAATTAGAACCATCATACAAACCATGTCACGCACATGAGTTTAAAAGAAAGTACCACGTGTGTTATTTATTACAAACCACAAGTATTTAAAAGAGAACTTAAAAGATAAAATGCAAACAAGGATCCTCCCTAGGATCATGCTTCAATGCTCCATGCCTCAATCAAAATATGCTTGATCCCCGTCAATCTATGCCATTGGCTTTTTACCTATAAAAGAAAGGGTTAGGCTCAACCGCCTAGTAGGAAATCTCCAACAAAAGGTATATATGATTGCAATGTACAAAATGAGCTAAATGTATGCATAAGACTAGGAATGATATTGAAAGACAAAATTCAAATAGATACTCATTTGTTCCAAAGAATGAAGTAGGTGTACCAATGTGTCCTATCACGTTTTCATAATACCAAGTGTTTTTCAAAGACAACCACGTTACGTCCAAAAATAGTCAATCATTATCCAAACTAACAAATCACGTTCCAAGGTGTTCATTTCAAACCAAATGTTCCATCACGTGTGTTTTCGGGTCAACCACATGTTTCCATAATGTCCAAGATTTCCAATGTTCCCAATCTTTCAAGATAGAACAAGTATTCTCAAGAGTTCATAGCCATTCCGTCATAGAGGGGATCAACCTCTACACGTCTATTCCTCGATTCCCCGTCCGTCGGGAGGGTTTAGTACTACCCCCATTGCGCAATGTCGTGGGAGACCCCTTTCGGTACATCCCAAGGCATCAACCTGAATTCAAGAGCACTCGACAATTCTCATTCCTCCGAAGAGTCGGTGGGTCAAACCCACTATACCATTCCAACAATGATTTCCAATTTTCCAATACAAGACCATAGTCCAAAACATCGATGTCGTGTGGGTTCCAACGTGTCAATGAAATCGTTATGCCTTCAATTTCATAAAATCAACCACCCAACCCACTTTCCCCAATTTCCCAAAATTGACTAGACTAGGGTTCATGAAATCGAATTGAGGCTTTTGCATAAAACCTTCAATTAAACGAATTAATGAGCGTAGGATGTTCAATATGGTAGAAATTGATCGATTTGCAAGGGAATTTCATCATTCAAGTCATACTTAAACATAGACATGGATTTTACTCAAATTCAACAACAATCTAGGAGATTGAAGGACAAAACAATAATATATACACAAGAGCTCAAGATCCCCTACCTTAGAGAGAAGAAGCACACAACCTTGATTCCGAGTTCTACACACCCACGCGAACAAGAACCACCACTACGAAGCTTGGGACTCCCTCTACAACATTAATGCTTCAAGAATCTTCCAAAACTTACCTTAGGGGCTCCAAATCTTAGAGAGAAGCAAGGAGTTGAGAGAAATAGGGTTTAAGGTAGGTAGAGAGAGAGAATAGTCTGTGAGAAATGATCTCTCACGACCTAAAATGGTATATATATGACCCTTAGGAGAATACCCAAACTGCCCTTAAAATCTGCAGAAAGTTAGAAAATCTGAACCCGGCGACCGGTCGACGACATTCGGTGTACCGGTCGACAAGAAGGAAATCGAATTTCTCACAACTCTCTGGAAAACCACGACCGGTCGACACGATCTGGTGTACCGGTCGAGACTCAATTTCGAGTTCTCTGAAATCTCGCGACCGGTCGATGCAATTTGGTGTACCTGTCGACAGGAAGAAAAATCGAGTTTTTCAAAAGTTACTGGAGCATCATGACCGGTCGACGGAATCCGGTGTACCGGTCGTGGGGAGCAGAAAAATGATTTTCAAGAAAACGTTTTCCAAACACACTTTCGACAAGGTTTCAACGACTTTCTAGAGATCTAAGCGCATAGAACTTCTTAATTATTTTACGGACTATCATACGATAATTTAA
The DNA here is from genome assembly GCA_002855965.1 of Monotropa hypopitys. Taxonomy (NCBI): domain Eukaryota; kingdom Viridiplantae; phylum Streptophyta; class Magnoliopsida; order Ericales; family Ericaceae; genus Monotropa; species Monotropa hypopitys. The sequence goes on along the minus strand of NMUG010005041.1, from coordinate 3,881 downwards.
AAAATATTTATAATAGATATAAAATTTTGGAGTGTGACAAACTCCCCCATGAAAATTTCGTCCCCAAAATTTGATAAGACAAGTTACGCAAAGAAGAATAGAATGGTTACCTCACTCGAAAAGAATCGGATACTTCTCTAATATTTCGTCACGTCTCTCCCAAGTCGCATCCTCCATGCCATGGTTCTTCCAGAGAATTTTCACCAACACAATCGAATTTCCGCGCAAAGTTTTCTCTAACGTATCCAAGATACGAATTGGTTGTTCCTCGTACAACACATCGGCTTCCAATGCTAGAGTAGACCAATCCAAGACATGCAATGGATCGGGTTCATATTTCCAGAGCATAGAAACATGAAAGACGTCATGGATGTTGGAAAGAGAATACGGCAATGCAAGACGATACGCTAACTCCCCGATTTTCTCAATGATGTCAAATGTCCCTATGAATCGCGGTGCTAGCTTCCCTTTCTTTCCAAAACGGGATGTCCCTCGGCGAGGCAACACCTTCAAGAATACGTGATCTCCCACATCGAAAGACAACGGTCGGCGATGATTGTCGGTGTAACTTTTGTAACGGCTTTGAGCGGCTAACAATCTTTGGTGAATCTTCTTGACTTGCTCGGTAATTTGTTGCACACTTTCCGGTCCTAACATGGTAGAATCTCCCACTTCGGTCCAACACACTGGTGAACGGCACGGATGACCGTATAGAGCTTCAAATGGTGCCATCCCGATACTAGAATGATAACTGTTATTGTAGGCAAACTAGACCAACGGCAAGCACGTCCAGCAACTATCAAGGTAGTCCAAAACACAAGCACGAAGCATGTCCTCCAAGGTCTGAATAGTGCACTCCGACTGCCCATTGGTTTGCGGATGAAAGGATGTGCTGAACTGCAACTTGGCACCTTACACTTTCTGCAGACTCCTCCAGAAACGAGATGTAAAACGTGGATCACGATCAGATACGATAGATAGTGGCGTACCATGGAGACGAATAATCTCCCGAATGTAGAGACGACTTAGAGAATCCACTGACTGCGATACACGAACTGGTAGAAAATGAGCCGACTTGGTCAACCTATCGACGATGACCCAAATCGAATCCTTCCCATCTTGCGAACGCGGCAAACTTGATACGAAGTCCATAGTGACATGAACCCACTTCCATTCCGGCACTGGCAAAGGCTGCAACAAACCAGCTGGTCTCTGGTGTTCGGCCTTAACTTGTTGACAAGTCAAGCACCTCATCATGAACATAGCAATATCCTTCCTCATACCCGGCCACCAAAACAGTCTACGAACGGCATGATACATCTTATCGCCACCCGGATGTACTGAAAAAGGCGAATGGTGAAATTTGTGAAGAATTTCCTGTCGGCACTGCAACGGTACAAGAAGCCTCCCTTTGAAGCGAACGCTGCCATCCTCGAAAATAGCCCAACCAACTGGTGCCTCATCACCCGAACCTCTAGAATGGAACCTCAATGATTCATCATCGGTCATTTGCGCTTCGATAACATGTCAAGATAGATCGGAATGAATAGTCAAGTTGCACAAAGTAGAACCACTCGCGACATCTTCGGCATGCAAAACGAAATCTCCCAAACCCGAAACGTTCTTCCAATCACGAATGGCCAAGTGAGCTAGGTGACACGAACGACGGCTCAACGCATCGGCAATGACGTTTGCTTTCCCCGGGTGGTATTGGAGCTCAAAATCGTAGTCTTCAAGGTGTTCCATCCATCGACGTTGCCTTAGATTCAATTCCTTTTGCGTGAATAAGTATTTGAGACTCTTGTGATCGGAAAAGACTTCAAATTTTTTCGCCGTACAAATAATTTCTCCAACTTTTCAATTCAAAAATAATAGCGGCAAGTTCTAAATCATGCGTAGGATAGTTTCTTTCGTGCGTCTTCAGCTGCCTAGAACCATAAGCGACCACTTTACCTTCTTGCATCAAGACACAACCCAAACCTTCGTGCAACGCATCACAATAGACGGAGTAACCAACTCCCCTTTCCGGCACGATCAAGATAGGTGACGAAGTCAAACGGCCCTTCAATTCTTCAAAAGCGGATTCACAAGCATTATCCAAAACGTAATGGATGTCCTTCCTCGTCAAACTAGTCATAGGAGCGGCAATACGTGAGAAATCAAGAATGAATCGACGGTAATAACCAGCAAGCCCTAAGAAACTCTGAAGTTCGAACACATTCGTTGGCCTCGGCCAAGAGATAACGGCATCAATCTTCGAAGGATCAACAGAAACTCCTTCCTGGGATACGACATGACCCAAGAACTTCACCTCGGACAACCAAAACTCACATTTGCTCAGCTTCGCGTACAATCGGTGTTCCCTCAATAACTCAAGAACAATACGGAGATGCTCACCATGCTCCTCGGAAGTAGCCGAATACACCAAAATGTCATCCACGAACACTACCACGAACTGATCGAGATAAGGACGGAAGATACGGTTTATCAAATCCATAAAAGTAGCCGGTGCATTGGTTAGCCCAAATGGCATAACCACGAACTCGAAATGCCCATAGCGAGTACGAAAAGCGGTTTTCGGAATATATTCCTGACGAATAAGCACTTGGTGATAACCGTATCGCAAATCGATTTTGGAAAAGCAAGTAGAATCCCTCAATTGATCGAAAAGATCATCTATTCTCGGCATAGGATAGCGGTTTTTGACAGTGACACGGTTCAACTTCCTATAGTCGATGCACAAACGAAGCGTTCTATCTTTCTTTTTGGAGAATAATAAAGGAGATCCCTAAGGGGAAGAACTAGGATGAATAAAACCCAACGCAAACAACTCCTCGATTTGGGACTTCATTTCCCTCAACTCGGCAGACGAAAAACGATACGGTGGAATAGATATCGGTGCGGAACCCGGAATAAGATCGATAGAAAACTCAACATCTCTGACAGTAGGCAAAGTCGGCAACTCCTCTGGAAAGACGTCTATAAAATCGCTGACTACAAACGGTAACTCATAACGGCCCGCAATGTCATCATCCAAAGCTAAACTAGCAAGAATATAATGAATCGAAGAAGATTCCGTAGGATCAAGAAGAATGGATGTCAAGGGCTCTCGACGATCCCCATGGAAGTAAAAATACTCCCCGTCAGCATCACGAATAAGAACTCGGCGTCGATAGCAATCGATAGTGGCATGATGAGAAGATAGCCAATCCATGCCCAATATTAGGTCAAAACCCGCCATATCAAGAACAATGAAATCAAACGTGAAACGTCGGTCTTCAATGATCATCTCGCACTGACGACAGATCTAACTCAACGGTATGCGGCCTTCTACCGGTGACTCCACTATAAGAGGAGGATCAAACGCCTCCAACTCTAGACCCAAGGCAGACGCAAAGGAAAATGCCAGAAAAGAATGCGACGCACCAGAATCTATAAGAACAGAAGCCCAAGAATGATAAATAAGAACCATACCGCGCACCACCGAACTCTCTGGAGCCTCTGAAACAACTGGCTGCTCCACAGCTGGAACTGCATAAACTCGGCCCTGTGTCATCTGACCCTGACCTGCTCCGCTACACTGACCTGAAGCCTATACTGGACAAGATGGACCTCTCCTCACAAACCAGGATCCATGGCTGGGCTGTGCAGGAGCTCGCTGAAACTGCTGCTGCTGCTGACTCTGCTGCTGATGCTGTTGAGAAGGACGGGGCTACTGAACTGAGCCCGCCTCACTACGATCATTCCCACGCGTCAGACAAGATCTAGCTATATGACCCTGTTGACCACAATTAAAACAACCCGAAGCACAACACTCTGCACGAACGTGACCTGGCCAGCGGCAAGTGTGACAAACAACATCCGTCCAGTTGGACATCCCT